>JABFOV010000226.1:0-46438 GCA_022817685.1 Aradophagus sp. ZL-2020
CTACCACGACCATTCAGTTGACTCATCTTCACATTATTCACACTGGAATCAACGTACCACCCACGTGATTCTTACTCCTCTTGTCATACGCATACATTAATTTTGTTATGTTTATATCTATTTTATTTTCTATTCTAGAGTTGACCATGTTTTCTTTATCTTCTTCTTGTTCAAAGTTAGGTTCTTGTTTTTGTTTAAGTACGTTTTTTTTTTTTTTTTTTTTTTTTTTTTTTTCTTCTTTTTTTATCACTCAACAAGCATAATAGCATTGTTTTCCGACACGCTGTTTTACTGAATTACCCGTTTTTAACTTTATTCTAAAAATACGTCACGAAAATAATGGCCAACTTTTCCGCGAATTGTAATTTCACATGTTTTACAATTTTGAAACAACCATTTTGACGAAACAGAATTTTGTGCAGAATTTTGAATTTAAAGCTGAAAGTATGAATATAAAGGTGGAAATATTAAGCTTTAAATGCTTTTTAAATTCAGCGCACGGTGATTTTTGTAATTTCGTACTTCTATCCTAAACTGATTGACAGCAATTAAACATTCCGTTTGTACATTTAGGTCTTATTAATAAAACAGCGTTGGATTATGCGTTCAAAATTAAATGTAATCATGAAAAGGCTTTCGTGCAAATTATTCATTCAGAGGGCTCTTCTGATGTTTTGAAGTATTATTATTACCAGAGGAATTCGTTTTCGAAATCTTCAACCTAAACAAATAAAATAATAACGTCAACCTAACTCGTACAATATTATGAAAACTCAATTCCGTAATTCCGTTTACATGTGGTGTTATAATTATAAACCGTATACAAATTCAAACAATACACGATAAAAAATAACAAGGGATATTTTACTGCGTTTTCTCGACAATTAGAGAGTCTGTACACCATTTGAAAAAGTTCTTTAATACAAAAAAACTTGTCTAATAATCTTCTATAAATAGAATGATCTATTTTTCAATGTGTCATAAACAGTGTTTACTGAATAATTTCTTTTTGTATAATCACGCTTTCATAAAAAACATGAAAGACATTATACGTTCTTTTATCTTGCAAAAAAATTTCAAATATCTAATAATTTAACAAAATAAGAAATAACTACGCGTTTTTTACTTGTCGAATGTGATGAGAAAGGTCTAAAAACTACTCTGCTTGTCTCTAATCATCGCAGGATAATTCTTCCTCTACCTGAATCTCTCTTACAACGGCTCAAAATTTATGTTAATATCGTTTTTCAACTCGTCATTTTTCACTTCCTCCTGCGTATTACATTTCAAATTACTTTCACGTTTTACTTTAACAAATATACATTTCGCCTACAGCAAATGTTGTGCGTTCATCAAAATATCCAACATGAATTTCAACTACTTGCATTTTGCTCAAACTGTCAAATTCATGCATGGTGAGCAATGTTTCAATAAGTTAAAGTAAACTGCATTACAGTATCCGGTTCGTCTTTTGAAACGGTTGCCATAATTTTAAATCGAGTTATTGCAAATAATAACACAACATTAATTCGTTCATTATTTACTATTGATTCATTTATTTATTAATCCCTTTATTTATTGTTCTTAAAATTCATAAGTGAAAAGTTAGAATTATTATTTCCGCTGGAGAGATCAAAAGAAAAGTACAAGAGTAATTTTCGACCCAGCATTCGCTGATTTGTTCGCGACTAAACTTCACGACAACGTTTTAAAACATAAATTCGTTCCGAAATTACACTCACGCTCGACCGTATTTATGCCAAATTTTAAATATGCGCAGGTAGATTAATTTCACGTAACAGCGGCAATTTCCCACACTGACAGAAAAATGTTTAGCTCTACCAACTATATTAAATAGTTGTTGAAAATTGTTTAATAAACTACACATTTTGCTTAGAGCAGCTAAATTCTACTTGAATTAACAATCTGCTAATTAAACAAACAATTTACATAGTTGGCTCAACTATGGAATATAGTTGACCGTATTCAACTATGAATATAGTTGAGCCAACTATATGCTGATTGTGCACACTATCATTTTTCTCAGTGCACAGAGCAACGTTAGAATACTTCTGGATTTTGTCTTTGTGCATTGCAAAAGTCGCGTGTAAGTTATTTGCACGAAAACGTTCAGAATTGAATGCTTTTTAAAATGGTTGAAAAAACTCGGCTTTGAAAATTCCGACTGTATTACTATGTCGCATACTTTATTCAGTAAAGGGTTTCAAGCTGCAATGAAAATAAAGAAACTGTCTTTGAATCGTAACTTTGTCGCCCCCCTCTAATATCTCAATACCATCATGTTTTAGCTCGCATTCGATATTCTTTAAAAATTAGCCACATTTAACACCACCAAGCGGAATAACAAATTACGAAACTTGCATGAAAACGAACAATTGTTTCAAACTCAAGCTATTTCCAATATCTTATAATCTGAACGCAACTATTTTTATAGTTATACCAATTAATTATTTTCTGTACCAAATAAAAACTGATATTATCCGCACGTTAAAAGGGGGGTAAAAAACTTGTTTGATCAACGCATTTTCCACTCGACAAAACAATTATTTTTCCCGCCTTTTAATTCAATGCACATTTATCGGATATTTTCTTCCAGTGCACGTGAAGCAAGCCTCTCGAGCAGTAATCGAAATAAAACTCGATCCATTAAAAAATTAAACTCTCCCTTCGAGCAGCCTTAAAGTCCAACTTATCCTCAAAGCCCGATTTGATTCTTCCCCGCGGATCGCAATACGCGATCGGAAATGCAGCGTGACAATGCGCCGAAACATTTTTTGTCCTCGCGACGTCGCGTTGCCTCCCCGTCAATCGTCGGAACACGAAGCTCAACGTGTCGGTTTGTTTGATTTGGTTGCGGGCGCGCGGGATCCCGGCTCCACCCCTTCGGTTCTTCGGCTCGCCAAGAAAAACGGACTCGAGCGGCCGAATAACAGCATTACCGCGTCATTGTCCCGAGCCAGCCAATTCGAAGTAACGGGACACATTGAGTCACGGAGAACAATCGAGCCCGCGATCGGTATAATGGCCGAAGAATGAGACGACGCGCCTTCTCTTTTCGTCGTCACGAGCAGCCCAGCATTTGCGTCTAACCGGCGCGTCAATCCGACGAGGCCGCAGTGTCGTCGGCTCTTTCAGCGCCCTTCAGACGAATGCACTCATCATCCATTACCGCTCGTCCTTTTCAGTCGATCGCCGGCTGCTCGTCGCGCCGCGTCTATTAGTCCTCGAGCCCCATTGTTCGGAGTCGTCGGCGAATTCACAATCGGGACGCGGCAGCCAAGACGCCGCCTTCTTCGCCCGACTCTTTCCCTCGGCCTTTTGTCCGCCGTTAAACGCATTCGCGTCGCGGCGTCACGCGTCATTGTCCTGGAATTGGCGCCGCTCGGGCCAACGCAGACAATGCCGACTTCGCGTGCGAGATCAAACGAGGCGTCTCCGAAAGGCCGAGAACGTTGCCACGAGTCGCCTCTCGCAGTGCGCTTGTTGCGTTTCAGCCGACGAGACCTGTGTCGACGCAATGACCGAACGCTCGACGGAACGTTTATTGTCTTTCGTCTAACATTTACTGAGTTTTGACGTTTCGAATGTGACGATGTCGTACTGCGAAAAGATTTTGATGGAATTCCGTTCATTTTTTGTTTAAGCGATGGAGCGTAATTTCCTGAAGTTTAAAGTTGATACACCGTCTGTATGCGGAAGTATTTGCTGTCGAAATTGAGTGAAAATACACGGGAAATATAAGAAAATTGTCTGTAAACAGTGCATTTTGTGCAATGACTTGTCTTGCCCACAATTACATTCCGATGAAAATAAAAAAAAAAAAATAATAATGTAACAAATGAAATAATCACAATTTCGAAAATCTTTTACAGTATTGTTTAAAAGATATTACAATTAAATGAAATTTTTTGTAATATTATATATTTTGTAATATTAATTTAATGCACTTTCACGATAGAACCACCTTAATGTTATGAAACTGGACGTATGTCTAATTTCCAAACGAATATTTTTTGAGCATATTCCAAGTTAGTTTGGACTTTTGAAAATACCATTCATTTCTCCTTTCACAATGTTCGCATTATTCTCTTTATTAATGCAAATGCACTTATTTAACATTCAGGTTATTTAAAACTTCTATTTTAATGTTCTACCTTTATACATTTCATAAGTAGTTTAAGTTCATATTTCATAAGAAACTTCTCACGCAGTGAAAAATATAAATGATAAATGAAATTTAAAAACAAAAATGTTTAATTTCGAAAAAAAAATTGCCTTAAAGCAGAGACTTGATGTACATTTTTACAGCAATTAATTTATAAAATAACTTAGAAAAATTTGCAATCGATTTCATGAAGAACAACTGCCTTGTGAAAAGGGTTCAATGTATTCCATCAAACCACTAATGATAATGATTGTTTACTCATTTGTTTGTGTTTTAATACGCCATATTCAATCCGTCGAATTCAACGACCCAAAAAACTCTCATGAACACTACTGGACACAAATTTATCGGTAGAAACATAATATTAAACATATCAGAGTCGAGCAGGATAGCGTGAATCCTGTTATGAGTGAAAGGGTCAAAATAGCAACAGGAATACTAAAACGTGTAAAATGAATTACACAAAACAATTTGGCATTTACCATGTCTGGTGTCATAATATACGCTGCTATCATTCGAACGTCATTTTTCATTGTGTAAAACAACAATGTATAATATATTTGCCGATAACTGAATTATGAAAACTTATTTACGTTATATACAAATGCATTATTCTATATACACACATCATTCGTCCATAAATCACATACAAAAACTAAATATTTGATTGTGCTTGAAAAAGAATTAATTTCAAAGACAGTTAACTGAGTTAAAAAAGTAAAATGTGTTTATTTCAATATTCGCTTGAATGAAATTAACGTGCATGAACAACTTTTCTAAACTGATTTAAAATTTATAATACAATTACGTCGACTTTCAGGTTCGCGATTTTTCGCAAATAAAACAAGTGAAATTAAAACGAAACAGTTATTAAACTTCAAGTTTTCAACACTTTAAGTTGCCGGCGCCACGTCGCCCGCAACAAAATATGCGCTCATCACAGGCGTAATTAAGTGCGCAACCCAATTTCGTAAATTGACCACAAATTGAAAGTTCATCCACGCGGCGCTAAATACGAAAAATTCGCCAATGAAACGTTCGTGTAACACTGCAATAAAAACGTCGTAACATAGTTTTCCCCCCCAATCTACGATCACCTCAAGTTAGTCTGCATTTCGACCGTAAATAAAACATTACTTTTCCATTTTGCCAATATTAACTTACGCTTGCTGATAAACATAATAACCGAGGAGTAATTAAGTAGTTTTGTAAAATAACACAACGATGGTAACGAAATGTGCTATGTAACAAACCAATCTATTCGTCGTCCCAACAAAAGGAAACGTTCGACGCAAATCATATTATCCAGACAACATTAAACAAGTCCCGTTTACTGCAAACAAACATTTTTCTTTGCACGGCTAATATAATTGGACAAATGAAATATAAATAATGAAACGTATTCCGCTTGACTCAATTACCTAAGCCGTGATTAAGCACTGGTTATATATACTTGGAACATTCGACCTACGATGGACTTAAAGGTTCGTTTCAATCCAAACGAACTTTTAATGACAATAAATCTCGTTTCTCAGCAATGTCGGATACCATCGAGAATAAGATACTGACTTGCGATATAAATTTAGCCTTGTTCTTGACGTACGAATAATCCAGTACGATCAAAGAACTGGCGCTTTTTCTCAACGGTTGCGATAATCGATAAAGTGGAATGAAAATCCGTGGATATTTCTCGTGCAGCCTGCGTTTAAGTTATTCGAATAAAAATAGACGACAGGCGACATCTGAGATGAAAACAATCGCTTGTTCGCAGCCGTAGGAGGGGGACAGGCAGGCACAGTGCCGATTGCAGTGTAGAATCGCAAACAGTCGGCGATGATTCGATAAAGCAAATAAATGTCGCGCTCGGCCGTGGGATCGAATTCTGAATGAAAGTGCATGCAATTTCCCGGCGATACCGGAGAACATTGTCGCGAGCAAATAATTCGACGCCGCCGCGATTCGCAAAGTGTGCCAAGAAAAATTGCACCGACTGCGCATAAACAGAGACACGCGACGGCGAGAAAGCACAATCGAATATCATACTTTCGGCGCGGAAACCGCGGATTTGTTTTCGCGTGCCCGCGCAGTAGCCCAGTAACCCGTGGCTTTCGATTTTTCGGCATTAAAATGTAACGCGAGCGCGAATTGCCGGTCTGATATCCGACAGACGTGTAATTTGGCATTCGAGACAACAAGTAAATTCTGCTTCATTTCCGTGTCTCATTTTGCGAAAATTAAAGTTGCGCGCCACGTAAACATTCAACCGTATCGTCTTTCTGGCCTTTTTATTCCGCCGCCCGGCCGCTTAAATCGAGATAGCAATATTTTATGCAAACTGCGTACCAACGTCATGATTACGCCAAATGAAGTAACTTATGTTGTTTGCATTAATTTCTTATTAAATATTTATGAATCACCGGGCAGTTAAGTAACGCGGCAATAAATAACGTTTCGCAGTTTCTCCTCGCAATTCGAATTCGATTCTCAGACCGGGGATTTTCTTTTCGCAATGCCAAGAATTTCGCGGATGCGAAAAATATCAATAACTGAATACATCCTGCTTTCAGCTTTACAAGCTTGCGAATTCGTATGGAATATTACATTTCATGTCTTTCTTATTTGCTCGTCCAAACATATGCGATGGAATTTTATGTATTCCCGAACAAACGCATGGTTTTCATCTCTCGACTACGGATCATTTTGTTTAATTGTTTAACGTCTTATATCATTTTTTGCATTCCTCGTTCAATGCGACGTCAACAAATGTCAATTTTTCGAGTATTCTTGAGCGTGAGTACAAAATGTAAGTCTTGAGAATTCCGTTTTACACAGAAACATACGACAAAATTAAATTCACTGACTCAAAAAGGCTCGAAGAAAAATATTTGCTTATTATTTCTAGGGAACAATGTTTTAGTAACAATTTTAGTAACAGAAATTTCTCACAATGTTTTTATTAAAATTTTAGTTATAACTTTGCTTGTGTGCTTTTTTTGTGAAAATGTACGAAAAAAAGATTGTTATCCACATGTTTGCATATAAAACTCTACAACTCTGCCTCACGTGAATATTACAAACACAAACATGTAAAAGTCCCATGTTCACTTGTAGAATTTCATTCTGTTACGACATATTTTACAGCGCAAGTGCTCCGCCGTGTTTTAACAATGTGCATCTTTAATTACACACTGAGAAAAAAAATTAAAATTCAATAATTTTAACTGAAAATTCCGTAGATCTTACTAAAAATTCAATAAATCCAACTAAATAAGGTTACGACTGAAATTTTCGGTAGTTTGAACTGAAAAATTTTTTCTCAGTGCACGTGACGAAAATAGAAATAAACGAAACGTCAGTTGACAAAGACGTGTAAAATGTCGGGAATAGTGCGCAGCCATCGTCACAAAAACAAAACGTCGAATCGTAAATAAGAGATTCATCAGGCCATCTGGTTCTGCCGTTTTACGGCCATCGCTGGAAGTGTTGAATGATTTACATATCGCGCGTAACAGGAAAAGAGTTTTTACGCCGACAATCCGAAGTGTTTTGGCGCAAAAACCGGACGTAATGCGAACCGAAACTGCGTGGGAAAAAGCAAAAGCGGTCCGAATCCGGACAAAATGAAATAGTAAAGAAGGTAAGACAACGGAGGAGACGGGGATAAAAGCTAGCTGATCCGTAATCGGATGGTTGTAAACGTCGTGGCTGAAAGCACGTGATCCGAGTTAGTCGAGTATGTTTTTCAACCCAGCCAAGAATCCAAGGTCTCGGGCCCGACATTGTCTTTGCGCGCCAATCGTTTCATTTTGCTTCAATTCAGGAGATTATATGTCCGCCACCAGACCTACTCCCGTCGCCTCAGAAGAATTCGTTTTTTTTTTCTTTTTTTACGCTAAACTGTCTCGGTCTATCAAGGATCAAGTTTGATTGGAGTACTGAATGTCACTGATTTTAATCTACCACCATATTATCACTTTTTTCTTTTCGTCGACGAACTTTTTTTAAAAACGTATTTGTTTATTTAATTGGACTAGACTTTATTGCTTAAAATACGTTTAAAAGAATGTAAATGATTTAAACTAAAATGTTTCTCAATCAATCTGAATTACATTTCAAACGCCACACTATACGAAATATATTTTTATCAGAAAGAAGTTTTTAGTCAACACACGTAAATAAACGAAAAGAAAGTAACAAAAGACATATTAAAACATTATTGACATTTAAAATATATTTATGCTATTTGATCCGTATTTAATCCAATAATCCGCAATTATCTTGTGTATTAAAATTTGAGTTAAAATGTTTAAAAGAAACGATAAACAGGTATAAACAAATGTTTTTTGCCATTTTAATCTTGAATGGGCTTGATTATTTTTACCAACAAATTCATTTTCACTTAATTAATTTTCATTTTCCGAGATAAAAAAATGCATTTTCATGTACATAGCTATTTCTGGGAAATATATTACTAATGATTATTAATTAAATGTTCCAATGTGTAATACAAGTATATTCAATTAGCCTATAATTTATCAACCCTATGTGATTGTGTTAATTAAGAGTAAACATTGAATTTATTACTGGAGTAAGTTTAAGTTTAATTAAACAAAACATTTTAATCCAATTGATCATCCTTATGTTCTTCGTGAAATCAAATTTATGATATTTTCTTGCTGCATATTTTATGAAAAAAGCTATTCAGGGATGTCCCTTCTAATTTTATTTTCGTTCATTATTATAGTCTCAGAAGACAAATTTTCTGCAATATTGTTACCCGACGAAAAGAATAAAGATATGAGGTAATGTGTTTCGTGATCGCAGTTTCGGTAAGCATCATGTATATCAATAAAAATAACACGCAAGAGACAAGCGAAAGAAGTCAATACTCCAAATGGGACTAGCTTTGTGGCGTTCCGCCAATTCGACGAAGAAATTGCTTGATTTCTTTGCTAAAAGTAGTAAAATAACTGATAATGAAAATCTCAACACATTTTTCAAATCTGACGTTTCTCGTAATCAATCTTATACATCAGTTGATCACATTCCATCTGATACAATTTTTTCAATAGATATATGAACTTAATTATAAATAATCTAAACAATCAGTAAACATTTCTCGTTCAATTATTATTTCAATAACAATTTTAATCGCTACAACGATTTTCTTTCAGTAACAAACGCGGATAAACTGAATTCAAAGTCGTAGATCCCAAATCCACATTGATTAAAACGTTAACACTCGGAAAGCTCCTTAATTTAATGCCTCGAACGATATTCACGATATTTACAATTACGCACGTCAGCATCGTTGTAATAAAGTTTGCTCTCCTTCAAGCCCTATCATTTTTAAAGCTGCATCGTGGCTTAATTTAAGAAAATCTCGATATTTATGGCGTGCAATTTTTCGCTAACAAAAAGTCCGCATTATTTAAAGAATATATTTAGAACTAAAAGTGACATAATTCGTACTTGCATGAATTTCGTATAAACGAAATTACAAAAAGGTAATAAAAAAAATGTACTTGCGCGTACGGTGAAATCAATATTTTCATTTGCAGCTTACCGTCGTAACGTAATGGGCTGCCTCGATTTTCCGAATCTCGTGCCGGCGAAGTATTTGACAAATCTTGGAACATTGTTTTGAACGTCGCAGTCAGCTCCCCGACAATATAAATTCAACGAGGCCGATAAATTGACTGCCTTATAATGTCGGTTGGAAAATGGGTTTTAAAAAATTCACGAGAATAGAAACAGTCGAAACGCAACGGGTTAATAGATTATTTTATTGACCTTACAGTCGAATTGATTTTGAGACAGTAGGGTGATTAAAAGGAGTGGAACGAAAGAAACAGCAATACAAGTTGGATGAACGCGCGCGGAAGAACGTTGTTTCTCCACTTCAAAGCGAGAGTCTCGCTCGTTTCTGTCGATGGTCGTGTATTAAAGGGAGTGCCTTGTTTGAGTTTCGATGGCTAACAGTCGAAGTCGCTTTTTGGATGCCGCGAATAAAGGGTTGCTTCGCTTAGGGTTGCTTGGCATAACGTCATGTCGCGTCGTGTCTCCGGCTTGGAAACTTTTCACCTTGAGAAGGAGGATGAGAGAAAAACGTTCTTCGTCATTGGGAACGTAACGCCGAGAGAAAGTCGAGGAAAGCTATTCGTATCGCGGCACAGACATACGCAACCCATTTCTGCTTGTTCCGCAGTCGCGGTCGAAACTTTCAATGGCCGCTGTCCAAGTGCCATCGTGCGGCAAACAAATCCGATAAAAAGCACCCGATAAGTGCTCAATATGAAACTACAGTTTTTTGTTGAAAAAACTATCATCGCGATCGCGGTTCATTAAAATGTATCAATGTTTTCGCGAGACCGAGCTCGACTGAAAATAATCCATTGGGTAATGTTTCGAATAACGTAACTTTTCTTTTGAATTGAATCAAAATTTATTTTCGTTCGCTATTTATGTATCAAATCTGTTATCGAAACAAACTTGCTGATTTCCAAACCATTTTCGTCTTAATTGACAAGTCTAAAGTATTTTATAAGCCAACACCCCGTCGTAAATTAAAATCAGTGTGACTCAAATTGACAAGATATTTGACTTAGATACGTTAAAAGTTAATACGAAAACACTATCGAAACGTCAAAGCTGGCGTACGGATCGTTGACCGCAATGTTCGCTGAGCCCAACGAACTTCGTTTCCAACATTGGAACAGATTTCTCGCCGAGATTAGTCGCCCGGTTCATTAATCACTTGCACCGATAGACTCGACTTTTGATGCAAAAACATGGCGACCAACGCCCGTTGTTGACTGCCTTCTGTAACTTCGATATATCACAGAATGATTGCGCCTGCCACTGTAGTGTCTGACCAGTCATTGAGCTGTCCACTTGCACCATATCACTAATTCAATGGTCATTAATCATACCTTGTTTACAATGTATTTTCGGTATCAAACTAACACCGCCATGCATCCTTTATCTCAACACTGCATCTCGATCGTAATATTTATCACTTTTTTATTGCACTTGACTATTACTTGCAATTCATAGGCTTTTTTATGCTTGCTGATATGTATACTCAGAAAAATAAAATATTAAAGGCACAATATATTCTGCCGGATCTTTAACTGGAATGAAAAATATCGATATTTTATTTATAAAACAATTTACTCCAAGAAAAATGTATAAAAAAAATCATAAAGATAAACTATATTCACTATGTATATTTAATTAAGAAACGAAACGTTAACAAATTTTTCAAGACAATTAAATTTGTGGAACTCTATATAAAAAAAAAAAGGTTTGGCATGACCTAAACTGACATAAAAAAAGAAACATGGAGAAACAATTTTGTCTATAACGATGCTTGAAAGAAAAGTATTTCTTAGAACGAAAGTTCCATACATTTCTTGCAAGCTTGTCTGAATTCAAGATTATATTTTTCACCTAGACTTAACATTTTTAAACATCTTGAATACAGCTAAATTATAAACAGCAGTGGTTTTTGATAACAATTCTAAGATAACATTTGGGAAAACACTTGATTCATTAGAACAAACGTTCTTGTGATACAAAAAATATTTCGAAGGGAGCATAAGAATCCTGAATATAAACCCAGCTTTTAGATGATTACACAAAAACTTTTAAAAGAAACATTTTCTTCAAATAACACTTCAATTGCAAGTGTGCATAACACAACAAAGTACCAACATTGGCAATGTTACTTATTAACAAAGTGTTACTGAGAATTGCATTTCGTCTTCATTCGCGCAATTCAAATACCACTCGCTGTTGATTCGCATTATCGAATAAGGACGTTGGATTTGTTTGAATGCAATTTCACACTTTACAGTAGACTGTCAGAAAACACAATGTTGCACTAAAACTAAATATTGCAGGTTGCAAATGCGTCGCCGATAGACGGAAATTGAATGACATTTTGCATTCTGAATCGATTCGCTCTGCAACGAAAAGGGTTGAGATGGGAGTGTTCATGTGAAACTGAAACACGTTCTACCATCAATTGTCATAGTATTATCTCCATATTATTTTCGTCACGTGTCAGTGAATTCGTGATAAACGTTTGATAACGTGATGTAACTTTCGTTTCAGAATTAATAACAAATAAAATGCCAGATAACGCCATCAATCTGCTTAACGATAAACAATTTACTTAAACCATTCTGCCTTGTAAATAGAGCGTTGAATATTCATATCGATGTACGTTTGGCTATACGTTAATGCAAATACGCAACGAAAATTTAACGTTTTTAAAAAACTCATTCGCACTGATGCAAATGTAATAACAAAATCTATTATGCATCAGTGGAAAATGCTGTGTAAGACATTGTTGAGAGCACGGAAAGAAATGGTTCAATAAATTTCACGGAACATTACTGTAACCGTGGGACATACGGCGGGATTCGGATTTAAATACAAAGTCCATTTGTTAAAAATTACCTTTTTGATAATTCAATGGATTAGGCACCATATCGTTTATTTGTTTTCCATTAAACTACTAAAAGTAATACAAAACAACTTAAACTTGTATACCGAATCCGATCATTTATCTCGTGATCATCAATAAATTAAATAAGTTTTGCTCCAACATTTGTCTTCGTTCAAAAAACAAAAAGTCCTTTAATCAGGGATAAAATAATTGTAACAAATATTATTCAAGTTTTATTATTCTCTTCCTTTTCGAATTTAAGATCTATAGAAAAGTATCACGTTACTCCGCGATAATGCAATTACTTAAAAACCGTTTGAAATGAAAATACCTCTTATGTGAAAGGACTGCAGATCTGTATGTAACATCGCATTAACTATTCCCTTGTGGAACAGATTTAACTTATCGTTAAATGTTCGGCAATTTTTTCTTCTTTTTGAGCAAGCCTTCGTCATAATGAACAAAAGAATTATTCGAATAATTAAATTCAAGCCGAAGGTAAAATTAATCATTCATGTGCACAAACAATTGGATTACAGGTGAAAAAGGGATTTAGGCATTAATTGAATACAGTAATCACATTATAGACCGCTTTTACGTTTTATAGCAATGGTTTTCATTAATTACGAGTTGAGAGAGACAACGGAGGTAGATAGAAAGGGAATACTGCTCGAAATCTACACAAGAAAAAATAAAATGTGGGCTCATTTGGAATTCAAACGCGAAGTAACAGTAGGTAGAGCGAACATTTTTAGTACCACAATTATACTAATTTTATTAGGTCGAATTCCCAGAAATCGCAATGACAGAATATTTAAATTAGGTCCAATTTCCAGTGCTATTCAAGCACGTATATGTTCCGAAAATGATTCGTATACAGATGCTCGTCGCAAATAATTTATTACGACAAGTTGATAAAACAGGGTTTTATCAGACGAATATTGAAACACGGCAAATTGCTAAGAGTGCATCTACTAGAGCGACGAATGCCCGTGCTATCCAAAAAAGCAGGTCACTACTATCCAACTCGTATATCTGAATTCAGTAAATGCTATACTAAAGAAGCGCAGAAAGAGCGTTTACACGAGGGAGTGTCGTCATGCAAATCGTTCAGGTGTTTGAACTTTCAAACGTATTCATAGAATGGCACTTTGTGGCCATTCGACGTGCCAGTTCTCAAGCTTGGACGACGAGTTGCAAAACGACGTTGTATAAAATAACGTGGACCTTTGGGAAGCCGTCCAAGTACGAATGACACCGAATCGCACGGCACTTCTCTTTCCGCAATTATTACTGATAAAGTCGACTAATATTTGATTCGTTGGTCTATATTATTTTTGATTTCAACATTTTCAAGTACACATGACAATTCCAATAAACTCCTCATCAATTCAAGAATATATCAGGTTGCGTTTAATAAAACGAATGATTCCTGGAACGAATGATTTCAGAGATGAATTTTTCCTGTATTAATTATCCAATTTCTTCTTATTTCATTTTTCATACTTACGCAAAACTTTCAAAATCTATTAACACAAATTCAACATCTACAACCTCCTCGAATTATTCATCCGACTTTTCGAATCGCGTGACACGGACTTTCATTTCTTCGAGTCGCCCTTTTGCTGTCTTGTATCACTTTGTTTTGTATCACTACTATTTGAGGCGGTCTCTTCAACTAAAATTTGTTTTAAACTTAAATTAAAGTATTACTTCTACCGTAATCTTCTTCGTCCTGCCTTTTCTCGCTTTTTCCCTACACTTTTAATTACGTGCAAAATTAATTTCCTTTCGACGGAGTCTATTTTTATCAAGTAAATTTCTATTACCATAAACAAAAACAAAATAGACATCTTGTGAACGTTGGTTCTTTTCGGCATGGAAAAAGTTTGAAATGTTTCTTGATTGACTGATCGATTGTGATACGTTTAAGTATATTTTAAATTAATTTCCAATCTAAGAAACAAACAGAATTGCAACTAGCGAATTATCAATCACGTTTTAACAAACAAGTCGATTGCCAAAACACGTTAGATGCGGCAATCTGTCAACAACATGGCCGTTTGTGTTTCATTACTAGCAGCTTGTTTGTCTCATTGCCTCACGAAAATTTGCTCTTCAGATTTACACTTGAATTGTATAATAAGATTTGTTATAGCAGACGCGCATCTGAATGTTTGCGACCATAATAAATTATACAACTCATTAGCTCGAGCGCCTTATCTTATCCATATCAATTCCGTAGAAATTATTTTACTGAACTTTACGGATTTCGCTTTGATTTCCAACGCTCTTCACCTGAATCACCAGAAAATCCTATTCGAGCAACACTATTCTTTTAATATAAAGATTTCTACAAAAAAATTGGCTACTCACATAATAAAATGAGGGGATTCTTTTTTGTAACTATTGTAACAATCCCTATATCAAGTGTCAATATTACAACGGATTTATACCATTGTTGGAGTAATTTGAATATGTAAATAAGGTGTATTCAGGGATTAGTTTAAAAACATGAGCGTAACACAATAAATAAAATAAACATAATTTAAATAATGCAGCACTATGTAGTTTGGATATTTTAATGCCAGTATAAATATTGTTATTGGTTCGATCACTTCAACAAACAATAAAGTTTTAATGAATTTATTCAACTATATTTTTAAAAAAAAGTCTAAACATAGAATATAATGCTTGAGTCCATTTGAGAGTAATTTCTTGAGTTGAATTCCAAATATACGTTACAAAAATAGTTGAGTATAAGATACAAAAGACAGTCCAATATTAAACATCTGTGTTTATTTTTAGAATTTCGATTTTAACTTTTAAATGTTTCAATAAATTTTTCCAATCTATGAATCACTTAATTAACATTTCATTTTCCATTTCAACTCCGAATTTGTAGCAATCATCGTAAATTTAGAATATACATATATTCTAAATTTAGGCATTATCTAGTATCCCTAAAATTTCACAGTCCTAAATTGAATTGATGATGTCAAAATTTATATTTTTAAAAGACCATTCTCACAATTTCGTCTTTCTCAATAAAGTGTCTTAACCCACAATATGCAGAACCGCGGCTTCTCCTGTGATACGCATTCATTCAATCTGGTCGCGATTACTCTTCACACGAGGGGGTCAAAGTTGCTATATATCTAGTATCGACCACGAGCCAACATAAACTACAGGTCGGGTAAACACGCGTGAAACTTAATCGCCCGTACATGACCAAACGACGATCCTAACTGTATATAATTTGTAGAACCAATAAGAATGAACGTGACGAACTCATTTAAGTCACCGGCACTTGCTACGCTACTGCGTTTTATCGCTTGGAGGATAAAAGCGGCCATATTTCCTCCCTTTTTTTTGCATTCGAAGCACCTTGATGTACAATTGATCCAATCAAATAAAGTACGTCGTGTTTATTTTCGTACGTGTTTTTACGCACCGTTATTTTAATCCCAAACGAACGAGTGCACAAAATCATCCAAATTTCATTGATTATAATGAATAACGAAAGAAAAAAAGGAAAAAGAAACATTATCAGAATTCGCCGACGTAACGACGACAACTGGTCATACATAGAATTGTTAATCGATGTAACTTACAGTAATCCTTTTCCTTGAACCTCTCGACCTTTCTTTCATTTCACTGATACACGGAGAGAAAAATTCGTAGTGTAATTTACTAGACTGACACGTAAAGCTGGGACAAGTCGAAAAAATAGCATACATTGACAGCTTTTTTGTATTGTGTACAATATTTTGTAAAAGGTATTATTATACGTCAATGAGGAATTAAAGGACCAGTCTAGTAAAAATTGTAAACGCTAGTATGCAGAAGAAAAGCTGGTAAAATATGGTTACTTTGGGCAAGGACTGATGGCACGGAGGATAACAGTTGGACTGTCACGTCAGAGACCAACTTTCGAATCTCGGATGATGGAGCATTGGATTTTTCAACACAAAATAAATTCGTCAGATAAATATAATAAAAAGCAACGACAAAGAACGGTACTCCAGAATCTTTAAAGTGACTTAATATTTTATGAGTTTTTAATAATTTACTAGACGATCTAATAAAAAGCAAAAGATTTGTGGCTTGTCACCGCTTTAATAAATCAGTCTAGTAATTTGTAATGAATTTCCAAACAGATTATGCTAGGATTTTCCTCTCCGTGTAAAAGTTGAATTATCCACAAGAATAAGATAGTTTGTCCTTTTCCAAAGAAAAAAGTCAAACTAAAATACAATGGCGAACTTCACTTAAGGCATGCAAATGTCATTTGAAATAACTTGTACACGTAGGTAAAACATACGAAATAGATACAAGATTGGTCATGTAAATGTATACGTTTTTGATTCGCGTGCATTAATATTTCATTCGCCGTGCGTGAGCAAAAAGTTTAGATTGAGAACATCGAAATTCGAAACGACATAAATAAATGTGAATACTCTTGTTACAGGGTTATGTAAATCACCCCTCGGGATGGAATCTGGAGCAATACCAGATTCTGCTATCAGTGCATCCTCGGCGTATGTGACCAACGTCGCTGCCCGTTACGCCAGGTGAGAAAATATGCACTTGTTATTTTCAAGCGTTTTTAAAACCAACGACATCAGTCACGAATCTACACTGAGAGAAGTAGATATCCAAAATGATTATCCGGATATAATAATTAATTTAATTATCCACATAGTTGTCATTGATATATTTCATAAAGTGACAAAATTTTTTATCAAGAAATTAAATACCTACATATTTCACCGCAATCGTCATAACTTTTTATCAAATATTCAATTCGAAGTCGACTTAATTGCTCGAAACTTATTTCACTGCGGTATAAATTTGAAAAGATAATCATTTCAAAATTAATATGCTTGGTTTAACATGTAACGTTGCGGGTCTTGAATGAATTCATGGATAGCGCACTTTTGTAATTTAATAACATTACACGTACGTAGAATGCGGTCGCCTTGTCATAATTGTTGCACAGTTTTCCTAAAATACCGCAACAATTTCACCGTGAATAATTCATGTCAGAACGGCGGACGGGCCAATATTTGCGCGACGCGTTACATAGACGGTAACTATTAGTAACTTGGAAAGCAATTAAGATCCCAGATTTTGTACTAGATACTTATTTTATTAAACCGTCCTATCCCACGTGTAAAATATTCCACGCCAAGACACACTTGCTTAATTAATTTTAAAGGTAATCGAATCATCCATGAAACGAAGTAAGAGTATACGTGCAAAAAACACTGAGTGCAGTTTATAAGTGGTTTCCAACACAGTATATTACATTAATGCATACTTATTTTTTATTACCAGCGCCGCAGGTTATTAAAAATCAAAAAAAAAAATTTCAAATACGAAAAACAAAAGAAAATGTAATTCTCGATGGAAAAACCTTATAATCAAACGTGAAAATTTTGATACTTTCGAAACTCGAGCGAAAAAATGCATTTCCGGAATAAGATCGGTTCGAATAGGGCTAAGAAGTAGATTTAGCCGCGGTGATCCTAATATGCGCAAGAGCGACCAAAGTTGTGAAAGCCGTGAGAGGTCTCGGTTATGCGGCCATAAACGAGCAAGGTGCAATTGAATATGAGAGAAACAGAGGACGAGGATGAATAGAGCAAAGATCGCAGGTACGGCGTACTTAACTTTAATGCGACATTGAAGTGCAGTTTTCCAAACGTGGCAGTTATTAAAACTACGAAATTATTTCCTCTACCTTTGTACCGCCACTGCAATCGTGCGCTTCGTGCGTTATAATCCCAAAGCGATTTGTCTTCATTTCGATTCCGTGATTTGTAAATCATCTTCAAGTTCATACCCGAATAATTATTACGCAGAGTAATTTCACATTTACAGCCGTTCCTATAATTTTCTTTTTTCCACCAATGCAATCGGAAGTCATATAATATGAAATAAAGACTCGAACGACGTATGTCTAGTTTTATAGACTTCAAATACCGAAATGTTTGAAGTTTGATGAAATTTCCATTTATTTGACCGCCAGGGGCTTTTCTACACTCTAGTTTTGAAAGAAAATTCTTCGCACTGTATCTGCATAAAAATGAATTTGCCCCGGCACAAAAACACCGTTCCGAACGTGGAACTACATGTTTCTGATAAATATTTATGTATTTTCAATTGGAAAAATGAATATCAAAAGAGCATAAAAGAATTGCAGTGTATTACTTTTTCCAGCGTATTATTTCTTTCGCTCAAAGTGAAAACTGATATTCGTATTATGTAATAATTCACCAAGTGTTAAATATATTACCGGAGAAAGGAAGAAGCTTTAGCGAAGCGATTGTCAGAAAAAATGAATACAAATGAACGTATTTATTTATATGCCTTTTCGAATGGCTTTATCAAAATGTAAACCATGTCACCGAAATGATTAAGTTCACCACTTTCTTTCTCAATACATAAATGCATAACTCAAAAGCCGCCTCGCGAGATGTATCGCGCGATTAAAGCTTAATTAATAACATTAGGCGAGAAGTTAGTGAGATTTATTATAAAAAAGCACGGCAGATAAATCGTCGTGACAGTCGGATATATTTAGTGGCTCAATAAAAAGCGGCTATTACTTTTTATTGATGATAGATACCGCGAGAAATTAAATAGCGTTGTTACAAGCGAGCGGGCGCAACGTGGTAAGCGAGTTTTCGTGCGACACGAACCCGGCGATCCGTACGTGTTTCAGGTGCGTCTGTCGTGTCATTCCGGCCGGCCAGTTGATTCGTGCATACAATCGCACTCCATTTATCGATTCGATTTCGTATCTTGGCAAACGCGATTGACACGAAAGTGTAATATTACGCGACACGACCTCGTATCTGCGATCTTTCACGGCAGCGTCATCTAAACAAACGCTTCGCCTTGCGACCGGATAACGCTACGTGCCTCTGATATCGACGAATTTCTACCAACGATCGCCGTTGCATCTCTCAACTTAATCGCTCGTAACATTTTTCTATTTTTATGCTTTTGAAAATAGCACGTTGCCAAAATTGAACTTGATACGAAAATCGTTATATCTGTCCTATTGAAATTTCCGACCGAAAGCAAAAGTTGGCTTCGCAAATTAAACTATATAGATAATTATTTTCATAATCAGAGACATTAAAAAAAACGGATGATCTTATGTGTGAAGAAAATACAAATGTAAAAGAGAAAAGGACATGAAGCCATATTTATTTGTTGTTAAATTGCTAAATAGACTTCGGAAGGAAATGGCCGGAGGTGCCTGGTGTCCAAAGAGTCAAATAGAAAATGGGACTCGTGAATGGATCCAGATCGACCTCGGGAGACTTCATATGATCACCGCCGTAGAGACTCAAGGACGATACGACAATGGCATAGGTCAGGAGTACGTCGAGGAGTATACCGTGGAGTATCGTCGGCCAGATTTCACGGAATGGCGTCAACACAAGCAGTGGAACGGCGAGTCGGTAGGTACCAACGTCGTTTTACAACCGTTACAACGAAAGAGAGAAACAAAATCACGTGTACGAAATTGCAATTAATCACAGCAGTTTATCATTGAAAATCTTACCTGCCTTTATCTTATTCATTCGTACAATTACTCACGAGCTGATAAATTTTAATATTTCATGCTGCCAACTTTTCAGATTACATACTTGTTCTACATAAGTTGAAATTTATTAGATAACGAAAAGTAGTTAAAATTGTTATTATAAAGAAAAAATACTGGAAAAATAAAGCATCTTTTATTTCTCAAAGAATAAAAAACCTTACGTGCGAGAAGTTTGCAACGTTTATTTGCAACGAATTCGAAATTCCATAAATTGTCAATCAAAAACAGTATACTTATAACGAAGAAAGTAAACGAAACAATTAACTATTTTATTTTATAACGCGCTAATTTAAATTCAAGTTCCGATTTTGATTGTTGATAAACGAAATAATAATTTATTAAAAATTCGTTACAAACTTCTTGCACATAAAATCTTGACCTCTTCCAAAGGCAACCTCTAGCTTCGACAAGCGCTGTAAACTTTGTATAATTGTTTCGAACGCAAAGTGAATCGAAAATTAATATCATCAGTGTACATGAAATTACGATTAAATAAAATTTTTCAGAGTAATACCCTCGCGAATACGAAATGTTCTCAAAATATTTGAGGGCGTGTTTAATTGAACTGTTTAATTTAACGTGCATGAATTTCCGCACTTTCTACTTGAAAATTCGCGTCGCCGTATCTGTTGCTTCATACATACTAAACTTACTAATAACACATTAATAAACAAAGGAAAACTCCTGTACAGGTTCTGGCCGGAAACAGCGACACGTCGACGGTGGTGACACGAGAGTTGATACCAGCGATTTTCGCCACGCAGATCCGCGTGTTGCCACATTCGGTACACACACGAACAGTTTGCCTTCGCATCGAGCTCAAAGGTTGCCAAGATCACAGTGAGTACACTATCGATGTGCCACATACAAACGAATGCGTCATCTCATCCACTACCCGCAAAGCTCTAGGAAGGTTGCCCACATCAGTTTTCTTTTTTATAAACAATTACTATATCTAGCAATGTTGCCTTTTTTCGCGCGGTTCTCCAATAACAAATTTCACGAAAAGAATGCAACAAAACGTATTCGTCAACTTTTAAATCAAACTTTAAGTCAAACTTTAATTCCTATTTCTAAATTTTATTTCATGTTAAATTAAAAAAATATTTTTAAGTTTTTACTATTCGTTCTGTCTTCACATTCTTTCGAATTTTAATTTTAGACTTACTTTTGATTTGATCTCGACAATTTTTATTTCATTTATTGAGAAAAAAAAGTTATTAACGATAAACAAGAAATGGGATATGAATGTCGATTTTAATTACTTAAAATTCCGCAAAATTGTTTTTCTTTACTAATAAGTCTTAGTAACTTGACATTCCAGAATTAATATCTAAATGAGTATAACTATTCCTGCACTGTGAAAACAATCATTTCGTTTTGAGACGTTTTTCGTTTTTAAGACACCACATGTCTACTGATTGAATATACAACGGTAACACAAATGCTTTCACGATTCGTATGGATTTAACATTAATCTCATGCAAATATAACATTTTGAGGTTTACCGTCCAACGAAAGCATCAACTGAATGCTCTTTTGAACCGAGCTTTTTTTTTCGTCGTGTGCAAATGCTCGTCTCAATTCGCCCCTTGTATGGATACGCGACAACGATTTTAAGGAATGCAATATATTCCTGTTCTCACGACTTTGAGGAAACTGTGTCAAGTAAAATGGGTTTCGCTTTAAACGAAACGACCGGTGGCGGTATAAATCAGAACTCAAGCTAAATATGTGAGTTGAGCGAGGCGTCTCCGAACAATGTTGATTAAAAGCCCTATCTTTTTATACCGCCTGGGCATGTTTTATTGTGGAAATTACCATATTCGGGATAGACCGAGATCCCGCTGAATTAAAGAATTTTCGAGAGAAAAAGTTTGCACATTAACATTGAATATATGTGGTTATGGGCTCGTTATTTTAAAATATTAAATTATGCTCAGTTTACTAGAAAATAAATCAATTCAAACATTATAATTTTTATTACGTTACAACGAATATAACTAATGACCGATATTAATTTGAGGTCGAATTTGTTAAAAGTAATGACTTAAGGTGATTCCTCAGTTCTGGTGCCACGGGGCTAGTGTCTTTTCAAATTACAATTTCTAAATATAAAATTAAAACTTTTAAATATAACCCAGCAAATGTTTGACAATGGGAGAATGCTTTTAGCCTTAAAAATTGCAATTTCTTAAATAATTGTGGCCTGTGAAACTGCCAAAGCATTTTTTTCCACCTCAAAACTTTTGGCAGTTTCTGCATTGGAACAAAAGAAAAGAATTAACTTTCAGAAAATAAAAAACATTCTCCCAGAGTGATACATTTGCTGGGTTATATTTATTTTGCATAATTATTAATTTTAAGAAAGTTATTTAAAAAAACAATAATCTAGTGATAATAGCTTGAAAAATCACCTTAAGAATGACAATTGTTTCAGCAAAACTTGTTTTTGTTAATCAAAGTTTGTATGAACAATCATCACAAATAGTTATACGTTTTCGAGAATTATTTATAAATTTTGCCTCTCTTCAACCGCTGATGATTAGTCGACAAATTTTTAGGTTCTCTTCTGCAATAATCACGCGAACTTTTGTCCCCTCCACTGAATGTAATTAGAATAATTAATAACTAGTTCGGCATATCTATTAATTGATTAATTTCCACTATAATTAACGAATTGAAACCTCCATTGAAACAGACTCAGAACTAATTATGCAAGTAACTATTAAACCAACTGAGTGTATTTCTATAATAACGGTTACCTTGAACAACATTGTTGTTAAAAGAGTTTGTTTTTTCATCGAACCGTACCACCTTTTCAAATTGAGATCCATTAAAAATGAAGCACAAAGAGTCGCCGTGTTTCGGTCTAATTGCTATTCGATCGGTATCAATTGAATCGAAATTGGCATTCGCAGAAGCAATAAACTAATAATCAATTGTTAATTATATCAATGTCGCAGAGGCAGGCGAAAATCATTGTTGAAACGCCGGTGACTGTTGCTTTCGCGTATGATATTTTTAATTATCGCGCATTCATCCAATCCCGTTGGACGAGAAATAACTCGGCAAGGCCGAGCGCGAGCGTCGATGGAAAAAGGCCGTGAAAATTGGCGGGCGAAAGGGAAAGCGCGCAAGGAAGCGGCCAATTAAAATTTATTTACGGCGCCCCCGAAATCCGACGTTTAATTATTGACGCGGGCGCGCTAATTTGTAGCGGGACGCTGAAAATTAGCCGTGTACTCAGCCGGCTATTAAAATATTCAAAAATTAAACGTCAGAATAAGCCGGGGAAAAGTCTAATTGGTTAGCTGTGGCAGTCGAGGATAGAGGCAAATGGCAAGATAAAGTAGCAAAGTTGGGCGCCGGTTTTACAGCTTTTTTGCTGCTAACATTTGTCTATACTTCTGCGTGACGTCGCTGACTAATTGAAGTGCTGCTTGGCAAGAACGACGTTGCTCGGCTTGATTTATTTTTATCATTACCACACTTTTTGCCGGCATCATTATTAATCATCGAGTCATCGATGGTTACAGATCGCCGCTGAACGCCAACTCGGCGAAAGTAATTAATAAGATCGTCGGGATGGACGCGCGGGTATTGCAAAGCAACTTACTGCTAACAAGAATTGTTTGGCCGGGACGAAAAACTTTCGCTTCCGTCTGATATTAAAACGCCGCAAAATGAAACGCGTAATTGGCGGCGGAAAGATAATTGGTGGTCGGTAAAAAATCACGCACGATATACAGTAATTGGCGAACACGAGATGAATGATTGCCGATAATTGATCGGTAGTTACGTTAATTATTAATATCGCCTCATTAACATTAATTATTTGCGGTAATTATTTTCAGAGCGTTTCGAAATTACATTAAATGCCAGTAAAGTTTCTTGTTTCCTATTGAAAGTTAACTTGCTGGATCAATCGAATTCTGGGGTGGAGTCGAGTCAAGAGATTTCAGTTATTTCGATTAAAAAAAATTTATCGGCTGCATTAAAATCGTAATGATAATATTGACGTTAAATTATAATAATAATTTAATCAACTCACACAAACGACTCACTTTTCGTCTCGTATACAGTAATTTCGTTGTCATAATCTTACACTTTACCAATACCCGATTTGTAAATCTTTCAAACAACCTTCTATCTGATATACCTAATGGAGCTAAAATCAGCACGTTTCTGCCTCCGTCAAACAATCCATTTTTTATTACTTCTTTGACTTTGTGAGAAATTTAACTTGATCAAGCAAAGAATAACTGTACTCGCACCAACCACCGACTTTCATGACTCGAGACATTGTTTTTGGCATAAAATCCAATCCAATGCCATTTATCTTAGGACTGTATGCGAGCTGAATATTCCGTTAAAGATTTCGCCTCTCGTCTGTTTCGTCTCTGCGAAATTATTAGATTGTCAAAAATGAGAGCAAAAGCTGATAATGGCAAGATAAAGGAAATCGAAACGGAAATAGTCTTGTGGATGAAACGAGCGGTCCCTTAATGAAGTGAAATCAGTGCGGAGGTAGTGCTTCTAGGAGTTTTAATTACCGAGTCATGGTACCTCAAGTTCGTCATTAAATCGTCATTAATACACTTCCGCTCGAGGAAATTCGCAGACGACCCAACTGCGACCCTAATGCATCGTGCTATAAGACGTTATTGATATTTGCATAAATGATTTCCAGCGCCTAATATCTGGCGACATTACCCCGTACCTGTATGGCTGACATGAGTCCTTAGCCGCGGGAAGAAACATTCGCCAAGTGCGAGATTAGGTTCAGTGGGCGTGAATGGCAGATTTATGGCATTCGCGCACGACATCCGGTTAAAATACGCTTCGAATCACTCGCCTCGCTGCCGTACAAAAGGTTACTTCCGAGCCTCGCTGACAATTGCGAGATTGTAACCTTATTTGTCCCCGCGAAACAACGGCGCGTCGTTAACGGAAAGACAATAACCGTCGCTGAATAGGAACTGACGACTTGACCAAGTTGTCCGGTCATTGCAAATATCTCGCGCTGGAATACACTATCCAGATATGTTTCATTGTAACCGCAATGTTAACTCCAACATAAACTACACTGCAAACTAAAAACTCGGTAAACTGCATTGGGTTTCGTACACGCGCTAGCTCTATCATTACGATATCAAACACCTGGAATGAATAATCGAAAAGTCAATTTATGAGCGGGAGATTTGAATTTAAATGGTTCTTTTTACTGCAATAAATCCACCGAATAATATTATTTGTTTAAAATTCAATTTTTAATCAATATATGTGCTTCCTCTGTAATTTGAGAGGATGGTGAAAAGCACTCTCAGAAATTTATATTTACTGCTAAATAAAAAAAAAAGTTGGAGACTTGCAGCGTATCTACATATCAATTATAATTGATTTACGTTTACATGAAATTTTTTACATTTAGCGTTTTAAATAAATGAAAATGTTTCCTTATAGACCACGTTTATCTAAATTAAGGAAGAAAACTCAATTACGATTTCATTCGTCTGCGTTTGAAAATATTTATGACGTCTTTCGAGCAAAATTTATTCGCGATATTTTTTCGTAAGCGAAAATTTTACACAATTACCGGATTAATTTAGATGACACGTTTTCAAAAGATTGAATATAATAGACCGAAATACCACAAACAAGGCGAATGTGGACTGAAATATTGAAAGTGCCTAAGCACTTTCTACTATTTGCTCAATTTACTATTAATTTTATAAAAAGAACGGATGACCCCGAAGTGACCAGAATTGTACTGTCAAATATTCAAATGACTACCCGCACAAACATTAATATTTTCAATTAATATAGTCAATTCCCTCCTCCCAAAAAACCAACTTCTCGAAAAGTGAATCCCAAATTTCAACGCAACTATTTAAAAATAAAAAAAAAACCTCAAAGTGTTATAATTTTCCTTCAATCCTCAGAGTCAAACTAGTGAAAATTCTGACAGAAATTGCTACTAGAGTACCAATTTCTCGTCGGCGACGTAAATTTTTCCTCGGGAAATTCGACGGCAAGAAATTGCGCAAAACGGATCGTTTAGTTATGATAAATAGGCCCCGGCGTGTTTCCTTGCGTCACGACCTCGCTCCCCGCTCGGGCGGCGTGCGAAATGAGCTAATAAAACGCGCGCGACGTTATAATAACAATATATAATATAGCTGCGAAGTTGACGGCGGCGCGGTGATCGCGCGACCGGGCACGAGGCCCAAGCAGTTTGTTGCAGCGAGCGCAAAGCGAATTGAAACGCGCGCAGCGTGAAAACGCAACGCTTGCATTCGTAATGATGAAGTCGCGTGTTTAGGTGGCATACTGAGTTACACCGTTCCGGAGTCGGCTCTCGCCAAGTTCAGCGACGACTCCTACGACGGCTCGAAGCAATACGGCATCCTGTCGGCCGGACTCGGCAATCTGATCGATGGCGAGATCGGCTACGACAATTACGAACAGGAACTTCTAAATGAAAGAGGTAATTCCTTTATTAATCTTATCGTTGGCTTTTCCTTTTTGCACAATTCAAATGCTTATTTTTTCATCGCCGAAATCGGTTCTCGTTTTAAAACTACCGATACGGAAAAGGCAATTTTAGACATTGTTAAAAATTTTTGATCTTTTAAAAAGAAAAAAAAATGCTCTACATTATCTTGTGAGTATACAATTTGCTGTATAAAATAATGAAAATATTGACACATACCATGAGGACGAGGCTTTTTAGATGCATGTTTTCTTTTCTTGATTTTCAACGATTGCCATCACTCGAAATCCGAAGCATCTCTCACTGACCGAATTATAGCACTTACATTGTCGCCATGCTTATATTGATCGCGATGAATTCTGGGTCGACTCAATTACCAATACCAAATCCTAGACTTATTAGCTTCCTCTATTTTCCATTTCGCAATTATTATTCAGACGCCAATTAGAAAACGTAATAATGTTATCCGTGTTCTAGAAGCGGATAGTAGAATATTGCTGAGTTCGAGATGAGTTTCGAAGAACGTTTATGAATTCGAAATAAGGATAGGAAAAGTGCTACGAAAGCTAGCCGTCTATCGTTTGTAGTGTTGAATTAAGCATTGAATTAAACAGACGAAACGAGCTCATTTATTCAGCGAATTAATCCCAGACGTCAGAATTTTATCAAAACACGTCATCGATTTTATTGATTCCAAAGATGGCACCGGAAATTAACATCAATAATATAATTTGCTTGATACTTTTCATCAATTCCGCAGATGCTTCACTAAGTAATGACGTTGATCGAAGTTTTCGCTACAACAAAGTTCTATCCAGAAAGCACAAATCATTATCATTATTATTATAAATAAAAAAAGCATGTATAATAATCAACGAAAGAACGTCTTTAATAAAAAAAAAGAAATTACCGCGCGGAATCTCAGTGATGCGTCTTACACGTAAATTTTGGCAACCGTTTCATGAAATGTGCGAAAATTTACGAGCGCGATAATTTGAATTCATTTTATGCCGCCCGACGCTCTCTCGAACAAGTACCAAACTAAAATTACAATTTCAATTTGTTAACAAGTATCGCCCGAGTATTCGCTTGCGTCGAACTTGTAATGACGAAAAAGTTGTCGGCTCTTCACACTGATATAACAAAATGAATGTTGATTCAACGAGATATAAGCCGTCACCTTATCACCTGCATTTTATCAAAACTTCGCCAAAAGTGTATTACAGCGCGCACTCACTTTGATATTTGCCACCCTTGCGTCTCGTGGTGAGAAACTGCAATCTCTATCCTTAATGCCGACAGACGCGAAACATCCAGCGTGGTGTGGCATCGCAGATTAGATGCCGCCACGGAGATTGCACGGAACCCAGACTCGTTATTTGTTGAATAACAATTTTCTTGCAAAGCGGACTTCGATTTTTTGCCACTGTACGAGATATACATTTATTTGTTTAACTACGCTCACGGAACGAGGAATTTACTGTTTCAAGGTACGGGTTGGATCGCGTGGCTGCGCGACAGCTTCCCGGAGAATTACGTCGAGCTTATCTTTTACTTCGATGGACCAAAGATTTTCGATGCTGTTCACATTTATACCAACAACTACTTCACCAGAGATGTTCAGGTAATGACGAAGAACGAAAGGAACGTTTGTTTTCCGCTATTGCAATTTTTGTTATTCGATTTTTCTCACTTGCGAAAAGATTTTTTATACATTCCTCTAAACGCAATATTTTTCTCGTGAAAAAAAGGAGGCGTCGCAAACTGTCTTTGTTAAGAATAAAATGCTTTCGAAAAAAAATTTCACATTTACATTGTTGAATTTATCATATCGAAAATATCGTACGTAGAAATGTAATTTTATTCGACACAACTACGACTGTTGCAGGTGTTTTCCAAAGCAGAAATCTGGTTCAGCGAAAATGACAGTTTCAACGAAGACGAACCCGTGACGTACACTTACATCCCCGACAGAATTTTGGAGAATGCGCGGAACGTGTCGATAGCGCTTCACGGTTGTATTGGTAGCGTGGTTAAGATCCACCTGCATTTCGCCGCTCGGTGGATCATGATCAGCGAGGTCATCTTTGAAAACTGTAAGTCAGAAAAAAAAAAGAAAAGAAAAAAAGAAAAGAGAGAAAAAGAAAAAAACGAAGCACAGAGGAAGCTAAGCACGTTGCTCGGAAGAATCCAAAGAAAATCGAGCATTGTCCGTGCGATAATTAGATAGTCTTCCGCGACGCAATCTTTGCCGAGAAATAATACCTTCGAAACACAAAGTCTGTCAAACATTTTTCTTTTTCCGGGACCAATCGGATACTTTTATCGTACAACTTCGCTCCCGATAATGAAATGCGGACAGATATAATCGGGAAAGAGAAGCAGACGATTCTTTTATCCGCGTAACGAGTTTTCCCTCCCCCTTTCTTTAATTACTTTTTTTTAATCGACCGACTCGCTTCAAAGACTCGAAAGTTGCCTGGGAAACATATAACCCGAGCCTTCGGTTTTAAGTTCCGAACTGTCTCGCTACATTTGAAGAAGACTTTGTAATTCGAACGGAGCCCAATTTGTTCGGTGCCGGTGCGGCAGAAATTCCGTCTTAAACAGCGACGCTTATCCCCACAGCCAATCCATTCGAGAACGAAACGGAATCGGTCTTAAACGAAATCAGCGACGGCGATGTCCTCGTCAACCACGAAGTGGATCCCAACTTACAAACGAGTACGTAACTTGTTCTAGTTGTTGCTTCGAATCAACCAAGTCTCCGCTGTGTAGCGCACGAAACTCGATTAAAATATGCCACGCTTCAATTTAATTCCTATTCGGATTAAACGAAACACGTATTGCAGCGTACAGTTAGCGAAGCTAAGTTCGCGACGACGTCGAACCGCCATCGACGCAAGATAACAATATGTTTCGTCGTGCCTTCTTAACTCCAAGATGACGATTTGAAATAAATGCGATTCCTTTTATTATCAACGCTGATAATCACGGCAATAATTTCAAAAATGTCGCGCTGATTCACAACCAACTAACGCGCGTCAATCAATAATTACAACTCAGCATCTGCTATCTCAGTGTCAGTTCTTGGAATAAGAAGCGGGCTGAAAAATGAAGAAGAAACTAAAAAACAGCACCGGAATGGATACTAATTACTACTACCCAAACCCGAACAGCTGATCCAATATAAAACAAACTGTTCCGTAATGCTCAACAACTTAATTAGCCCGTCCTTTTCATTTTTACTTCTCCTTTCATCGCCTCGGCGGCAGGAAAGCGTTCGCGCTTTATTCTCGGAACTGAAAAGAGTTCTTACCGACAACGGACACTGTTTCAAAGTGCCTCTCCAAGTCCTCCTCCAAAGATCATTCCGTTTGACTCGATCCTTCAACCGTCGCTCCTTTTCCCGTCAGCCGACCGTTTTATAATTCATCTTAATTATCCCGCAAATGACCGACGCAATGTCAAGATGTTTGCGTTACGAAATGAAACGAGACAATGACTCGCGTTCCTGATGTTCCGCGTTCGGGAGAAGTACGGGACGTTCGATGAAATCGAATGGAAAGAAGCAATCGGAACGTAGTTAGGCGATTGCACAGTTTCGGAGCAATGCAGCTCCTGCGACACAATGCACGTATATGCTGCGTCCGGTTCATTGCAGCCTCTGGCTATTCTAAATAAAAGGACGTATCATATGCGAGGTTCGGCAAAAAACAGCCACGAGAGATATCGCTGGTTTGCTTCCGGTTGAACCAGTTCGTGAACCTCCTAATATTATCGCGATGGCCGTTGCTCGCAGCGTGATGTTAAAAAGAATGTTCCCAAACGCACCCACTTTTTGTTATCGTCCTTCTCGTCTGCGCGATAAAAATGTGTAAATTCAAAGAATAATATGGATGTAAAATTGTTGTTATTTAAAATACAAAACTACCTCACCGGTCACCATATTCACTTGGACTTTAATTTTGTAGTTTCTTTTTTAAAAGCGTACCTCCACTACTATAATTTTTCGACGAAAAATTTCGAGAATTTAAAAGTAAAAATCGCCACGCTTTCTATTTTAAAAGCCATCCGTTTTAACGTTCGACGAGCCTTGTGATCGAGTAGATCTATTTTCTCGGCGAAAAACGAATTAGTCCGCTGGATTAATATGAAAGCAAGTGACAGTAATTTTAAGCGTTTCGTTGGATAGATGAAAAATTTATGTCGCATTTGGCGCGTATCATTAAGATGAATATGGAATTTATGGAACAGACAAGCGAGCTCGTGAATCAAGTTTCGTGCACTATCAATCAACGGGACTTTGTCATACTTTTTTTTTTCGAGCTCAATCGTCAACAATTCATTACACTGACCGTGTTTCAGTCACAGCGAGAGAGGATGGCCAGGAATACGTGGAAGTGCTGATCGGTGTGTTGACAGCCATCACATTGCTGCTGCTACTCGTTTTCGTTATTATCTTACTACTTAGCCGCCGACAAAAATTACAAAGCTCGCCAACAGTGCTTAAAAATCCTTTTGGATTTACCATCAACATGAAGGTTTTTCATTATTCAAACACTCAATTTCATACGTCGCGTCGATCAGTTAAACATTCCCGCACAAATATTCGTTTGCGATGAGAAAAAGTTTCAAAAATTCAAAACGGTAATTTTTTATCGCGTGAAATAATAAACTGATTCGAGAAAAAGCAATTCATTTTCGATTATATTGCACTATTTTTAAAAATAATATTTCTTTAATGAAAAAAAAAAAATCTAAATTTTTTAAGAACGTCGAAGGTTCTATTAATCTGCAGAATATACATTTTTTCATAATCAGATTAAAGACCTATCAAAACAGAATAAAAATTAGTTGTCTTCTAATTTATAAATTATCGATCGACAAAGTTGGTCTCAAAGTATAAAACGTGTTTGTCAAAGTTCATTTTCGTCGTTTAGAAAGAAAATTGTAAAGACAATTTTGTGTGAAAAATAATTCTCGTTCAAACGAGCGAGCCGAGTTTTCTAACGTAAAACAAGGGAACGTAGAACTAGCCGGCATAACGCTCCTGACTGACAATTGAATACGCGTGTTTAATCTACGCGTCGCGTTTACTGAAACCTCCGGCTTGAGCTGTACTTTTCGCAGCGCAATATTCCAGTGCGATAGGCTTTACATTTAGACCGCGCGAATGGTTTAGGAGCTCGTTTCATACCATGTAACAAGAATAACGCTTGCCTGGGAATGCGCGGCGAATAATATTCATCGTTCGTCAATCTCGCAGGGATTCCTCTTGAATCTGACTCCCGGCGGGATGCTGAGTGACAATGCTCGCGTATCCCCAGATGCTCCCGAAGATTTCAGCATGCATGAGTCACTCACCATGGAACAATTTCATTCGCCTCTTGTTGATTCACAATACAAATCAACTTACGCCGCCGTGTCTAATACGGGTAGGTCGACTTTTTATTTACTCTCACGCATGCTAAACGGCTCAATAAATTAAGTATCATTCGTTTATTTCAACGACAATCGTTAATTAACGTACTTCGGTTAATGGAGTCATTAAAATTGAAAAGGTTTTTCAATCGGACCGTAATTAAACATTTCAAATATAGAATGTCAACAAATTTTGCTACGTTTCAAAAATACATTTGTCAATAATTATAAAGCTTTTTGTTAATGTTTTTAGGAATATATATAAATAGAATTAGAAACCGCGACTGTTTAGAGGAACAATAAATTTGATCTTTGAATTTTTCTTAAGGATTACTTGAAAATAAAAAAAAAAGTTTAGTCGTCTATAATTTAACAGTGCACAATAAAAATACAGTAGTGAATGTTGATTCGTCCTTGATATAACTACTTGCTTTACCATTTACACAATGACTACCATTTAAGTATTTATTTATTATATTGAATAATTTTAATGCAATATGCGGTCATTAAATAACAGGTGATCAATACAAAATAATTAATGTAATTTTTCATGTTATTATTATAAATTTATTTGTTTGTATAATTTTGCTACACATATCTTATATACACATACATATATGTACATATATGTAACAAAACTATAAATACAAATAATTAAATAAATAATAACAAAAAGAAGCAAGCAATCAATAATTACTTCAATTTAATAGCAAACGTAATTACAGAATCTATAATGAGTTATAAAACGTAATAGTTCAACAATTTTTTTGGTCGCGTAATGTAGCAATTAATAATAATTGGAAATTATACACCATGATTTCACGTAAACCATACGTTAGTGATCATTCGTAATGAAATTATAATAGATACATTAATTAAACAAAGCCATAAATTAAAATAGCATGAAAATAACATTTGAAATCCAATCAACGATCGGTATCCAGTGTAACGAAAACAGTTAAATCAAAAATTCTAACACACTTTATTCGATGTAATCGATACCCCAATACGTAATTTCATTCTCAATTTACAAAAAGTACGTAGTTGTTCCGTAAGCCGTAAAAAGTTGGAAAACCATTTCTAGCAGAAAATTGTCCTTCCACGTGGTAGTAATTACGTTACCCTATCGTCGGGGTATGGATTATTTTTCAGACGCGGCGAATCAAGTGAAGAGCGACGAGGCTCTGAAGGAAAAAGTCAGCATCCACTTGGAATCAAAATCCGAACACACGGTGACGACGCCGAGCTGCTCGTCCTCGCCGACAAACACCCCCGTGCGTCCCTCGCAAAATTACCGCACCTTGCAAAACCACGCCAACAATATAAACAAACTCAACGTCCTGAATATGAATAGCCTTCCGAAAGACGCAGACTATGGATCCGTGAAGCGCTGGCACACGGCGCCGAAGGAAAAGCACAAAGTAATGGATTCGCTTTTAATCGACCGTTTTCTATCTTTGCCGCATTTTTATAATCAAAACGTCAATAAGCTCCAGTCGAGCCGGCGAAATCGTGTAATCCTCAGTGTTACAATTTCGAACCAGTTTAGCCTAGTTGATTCCCATTTTCAACTTCGTCTAGTTCATGATTCCCGTATTTCAAAACGTACTTTGTTTCGATCGATACAATACGAGCGATTGTTTGCAGGTACCGGCACCTATCGTCACGTGGAACATCGCACCTAGTATGAATAAACCTTACAAATGTAAAGAAATAGAGCCAATGAATATACCGCGACAGTGTCTACACACGATGGAGAAACTTGGCTCTGGTCACATCGCTGAGGTAATATGATAAACGACGTCATTTTTCATATGAAAGCGAACACGTTTAATACGTATTAACAGCCGTCTTCAACGTCATTTGATACGAATCAGACTTATTCTTCGGACACAATCGTCCGAAGTCGCTGTGAAAACGCGGTTGGCTTGTCGGCTTCTATTGATTGTAAATTACAGAACGTCGATTTTACTTTCTATTGTAAAGTAATGACGTAACAATAATGGTAAACAAAGCACGGTGATTTCATAATATTTATGTGAAAACGTTCACGAAAAACGTTAAATAATCAAACAGTAATATAATTTTGCAGTTAACTTAGAAACAATTTTACAGGATTTATGAAATAAACAGAAAAGTTAATTACTCAAAAGATAAATTGTAAATTAATGCATTACTTATACTCTTTTCGGCTAATTGTAATGCAGAATTTATTAAATTCAAGAAAAATCGTAAATGATGCTTTCAAACTGCAGAAAATTCCAAAGAAAATAATCGAATTTTAACTACAATGATACACTGCGAAAACAAGTGACTGTTTTTACCGTCTTGAACAGAAAAAGTGTCTTAAATTGAATGTTTGAAGTTTTCCACGTGGAAATATCCACATGATTCTAACTTTTGAATTTGAACAAATTTGATGTACACTTCAACAACAAATTGGGAGTATATACATATACTTCAAGTAGATTTGAAATACATACTTTTACCTTACATATACATTTAATTTTCTTCCAAATTTTACATCGTGTGGATATTTCCACGTGGAAAACTTCACAATCGTTAAATCGAGACACTTTGAATATCTTAGACACATAAAGTATCTCGAAACAAGACACGTGTTTTTGTAGTACAACGAACGACTATTTGATTCCCGCAGGTAATAATTTGCTCGGCAATTGGCTTAAGCGAAGTCGAAGGCACAGATGTGGTGAGATTGGTTGCTGCGCGGATTCCTTGCACCGGCAGCAAAGACACAAAGATTGAGGGAAACGCGGACGCGTTGAGAGAAGTGCGCTTCCTGTCGAACCTCACGGACCCGAACATCGCTCGAGTGCTGGGCATCTGCACTGCGGAGCCGGCGCCCTGGACGATCCTCGAGTATACGGAACTTGGCGATCTCGCCCATTATTTACAATACAGCGAACCACTTACTAGCGCGCAAAGACCGAGCTGTAGCCTCAACTTCCTCAGGTATTTTACGACGCAGTTGTTGAAAATTTTATGTTAATTGCCACTGTGAAACGAGCGTGAAATTAAAGCACCAAGACTCTAAAGTCACCAAGTATCCGATTTTCGAACGATCCAGGTCAAGAAATGTCGACGGTTGCATTAATGTTTTATGAAGAATAGTTATATGTCAGATTAAATTAGATCATCCATTGACACGTTTCGCATTTTTGTTACTGCTTTATTTCAAGTGAAATTCTTCTTTTCGCCGATAATCGCAGCAAAAGAATTTGGAGATGACATGAAGTTGTTTTCTAAAAATTAAATTGAAATTTCAAATAGATAGAGTAGTTGCCAGACATTGTTTACGTGCTTAACGAGCAATAACTGTTACAGTCAAAGCTGTTTACTCTATATGGGGATGCAAATAGCATCGGGCATGCGGTTCCTCGAATCGAAGAATTTGGTTCACAAGGATTTGGCTGCCAGAAACTGTCTGCTAGGACGATTTTATACTGTCAAAGTGACGGATATTGCAATGTGTAACGACCTCTACAAAAAGGACTATAGTGATGTAGGTGGTCGACCTCCAGCACCTATTAGATGGTTACCGTGGGAAAGTATATTATTGGTAAGTGATTGGAAACTGTTTTTTCAATTTATGAACATATATATATTAATCATATAATATTACGTAATATAATAATAAATCATTTTAATATTCAAAATAATTATTATCGATAATCAATCATAATAAAGTTGATGGCCACATTCTCCGATGACTGATCGCCAAATTCTAATATTAATTGAAAGAAATTCTTAGAAGCGAACGCAGGCTTAAAGAAATGGAATATTAATTTTAAAAGTTTATTAAGTTAGTGATTCCTTTCTTACGTTTTACATATTGTTGTGCAAATTCCACTAAATATTTTCCATCCTTACGTTTCACAGGATAGGTATACGTGTTCAAGCACCGTCTGGTCATTCGCGGTGACACTCTGGGAAGTGATGAGTTTTGCCAGAGAAAAACCTTTCCAGCACCTTTCTAATGAACAAGTTATACAGAATGCCGAAATCATGTACTATGGAGATGAATTAAATGTACGTATTTTAAACAAATGTTATTAATCGATCAAAATCACAAGTATATAAATAAATGGAACGAACATAAAGAATAGGAAATGACCTCGCGAAGAAAAAAATTTAATTCAAGAAACACAAAAGAATGGTTTTATTTGAAATAAATTGCAATATTCATTATCGATTGTCATTCCAGATATTTTTGCCAAAGCCCATGATGTGTCCCGACGACGTATATAAAATGATGTGTTCTTGTTGGAAGAGGGATGAGACTTTTCGACCAACATTTAAGGAAATTTATACTTTTTTGAAGACTATAACAGCAGATTATCGACCTGGAGTATGAAGAATGTGAATACAACTGTGATATAACACGAAATGTAACAAATGATTAAAAAAAAAAAAAAATTATGTTTGATAAGAAAAATATTGGAGAAAAGTGGACACTTTTGACAGCAGCGTGAAATGCGATTGAATATGAAAATAACAATAACGGTAATCTTAATTACGTTGTTTGGAATTAAAAAAAAATTCGAAATACGTCTTTGAATTATGTGCTTGAAATTATGAACCAAACGTAGTAAACAAAACCAGTGTCGTGTTAATAATTAGCAAATACTGGAATATTAGATATACACATTCGAGTAATTGTTAATTATTAATTAGATCAGCTTTAAACAAAACTGAAATAGCATATAATTTCTTATATATAGAAGGTGGTATACAGTTCTGCAAAATGAAGTGTCAATTTATGGTATTTTTAATGTCCAAGACGTCAGAAGTATATCAAATTTAGAGAAACTTTTGATATCTAAGACATCCAAAAAATTTTCAGAAAGGGACTCATTTATACAGTGTAAGCCTAAAATTTTGTGTTAAATAATATTTTATTTTAATTTCGTATGCTTTTAAATATTGATAACATTGTATACTAAACACAATAATTCCATATCGAATTGCAATAAAAAATTTACTTACGAAAATAATTCAAAAAATAAAAGAAATCACTTAAAATGATCATTCTTTATCTTTTATTACTAGATGAACAAAACAGACAAACGTTCATGATGCCAGATTTTGCTTTTATTTATTCATTATTATTAATAAATATGAGATGTTCATATTAAAATGAATCAAACGTATAATAAAGTGACAGTTTTATATTATTATTTTTCCAGTCAAACGTTTCTTTGTACTTTTTATTATTAGTAATCAATTTATGTGAACAATAATTTGTATAAAACGATTTGCTAAAATGCGCTTCAAGTTATATTCTTATATTGTCATTCTTCGTTTTATTATGTTTATAAATGATGAAAGATGAACGTCCAACAATTGATATTAGATGTGTTTGAATGCATTGCTAATTTGAAACCTAAATTTATTTATTTCAAGTTTGATATTATAAACGTAGTGATTAGAAACTAATTTTTTTGTTTGTGATATACTATTGGAAATGCAATGCATTTTTTGTGATTAAAAAAAAAAAAAAAAAAAAATGAAAGGAAGAAAAAATAACGCAAATTTTTGAAGCATAAATTAATGCCGATTCATCATGTCAAAATATTTCTTTTTTACACGATTGTTCTTTCAACAACGTAAGCGCATTGTAGCAAAGAAAGATAACGAATGTGAAATAACTTACAGAGTGACTGCAAGCGTACAATCGTTAAATTTAAATAATACACGATTATTCGAACAACGGGTTGATGTTCCTGTTCTGTTCGTACGTGGACTTCTCCGAGAAGTATTGTAACTACAGCGTGAAACAAATTTTGAACAGCAAATACTATTTTTGCTAAAACTTAAAACTTAAACCCGACGAAAATTTTGCGACAAAACGTTGACCATAACTTCTTTCAACAGTTAAAATACTCAATTGAAATCCACAGATCCATCAAATTGAATCTATGGATCGAAATATTGTTTTTTATTTAGATTTGACTAAAATCAACGTTATATTAAACGAAAAATACTTTGAGAAGCTAAACGATTTTGAATTATGAATTATTTAATCTTATCAAACACTAATATATTGTTATTTTTTGAAAACAGTGTATGATTTCGATATAATCATACAATATTAAACATATTTATCAAAATACAAGAATATAAACACAATGATTAATTTTAACCTCAGAATTGTCGCGGATCGATCTTTTTAACGATGAAAAAAAAATATAAGAAAATACATCTGTACATCCGTTTTGTTGATAAACAAAAAACTTCGGTCAATGCGCGACCGTTCACGGGTTAAATCAGAAAACGATCTGTAAAGTTTTCATCGAGTTTCAATCAATAGCACAATACATAATTTCAACAACATATCTATAATGATAAAATCTTACACAACACATTTGTAAAAAAGTTTCAGCGATGATGAATCTTGAAAATTATTACCAAAACATACACGGGAAGAAATAATATATGATGAACCACCACGATTATCACAAGGCATTTAACTTTACCAAAATATTCGATACATGTGAAATTATATATTGTTATATTTACAATATTTATTGGATCAACTGCAAAATAGATACGTAGGCAGTATGATCACCAAATTCACAATACACACTGTGGTTTTTTTGTAAATTATTTCTTGTTGTGTGCCGTTTCATTAAAGTTGTTTTCAAATCCAGCGCTATTATTTACAAATATGAATACTCCGATCTAACATCAACTTTCGTAGATCCAATTAGAAAGAGTAATGAGATGATTGTCTAATTTTGTTTTCATCGCTGGTAAAATTTTAATAACTTTTAACTTGGAAATAATCGTACTCGTATTCCTCAAGTAATATCATAAATACAATCAATTGTATTGCACCAGAAAACATAAACTGCATTTTTTTTAATCCGAGAAAATTACAACTAATAAATAAGTCTACTTCAATTAGAACTGAATATGAGCTTTTCTATGAAGATAGCTTTATTAAGCAAATTACCTTCTTCCATACAAGCATATCAACCTTGCAATCCTTTTTTTATTTCAAATCAATCGCAGGATATTAATCAAATCAAAAAAGAAAGTGAGGAATTATATGGAATTTTGAAATAGATTCTAGTTTTACAGTCCAATTTATCTATGTAATAAAAAATAGCTTGACTAAGCTATTATAAAGCAACCTCGCTTGTTTCAAAAGTTGAATGTCATAGAAACAATTCGACTCTACAACTTAACAAATAAATAAGTTTGAGTAGTTTGCAGTTAAAAGTTATATTAAAATTTTTCCATTATTAATGACGATGATAATTACTTGGATGTAAAAGACAAACAAAATATTGTACCTAGTCATTCTAACCATATACTAAGAAAAAAGCAAACGCGCCACTTTTGATAACCGAAATTTCACATATTTTCAAATTGAAATTAATGTCGATCGCAATCGTTTGATTTCAATGAAAATTTACATAAAAAATAGGCATTTATTTTTTACGCGTTAATTTTTGGCTGTTAAAAGTGGAGCGTTTTTTCTCTTCGGTATATAATTTGTACAAACACAAATCTTGTACAGTATTCTAATACTACGTGAAGACTTGAGATGTAAACTTGATAAAACTTCCTGATAATACAAACGAATTCAGTGTAAATATGAATATATTGTTAATATAACTACTAAAACACATCGAACGTATACACAAAATACAATGTTTTTAATTTGACCCTAAATGCTAAGAAATTACGACACGCAGCACCTCATGATGAAATGATCAAAATGAAACAAATCCATGGGATAAATCTTTCAGTTCGAAGCAATAAATGTACAGAAAGCTTTTAACGTTATTAATGATTAAAATTGAAATTTATCGCGTAAACTGAGAATATATAGTGATGTATATAGCGATAAAAAATTGTTCATTGATTTTTTTTTTCAAGCAATGAATAAAACCTTTTTTGCGTTTGAAATCAAATTTAAATTAGAGAGGCAATTTTGATGGTAGAAAAAAAAAAAAAACAAACAAAATTTCATTTCGTAAATGTTGTCAAAATGTAAATTTCATTAATAAAAAAAACTTTCGAAACTTTTCTACATAATATGACAACAATAAGACAGAAGATAATAAAATAAAACTTTGTGATACGTTTTCAACATCAAGATGTGCTTAGCTCGGCATTTTAAATTTAACTTCGAGTTAAAGTTTAGTTAATCAGTAAATTTTTTTTCCCTGAGTGTGTATTTGTCTGCAACTTGTTTCCTTGCCATTAAACTTCTCAAATGAAATTTTGAATTCAGTTAACTACCATTTCTTCTTGTTTTAGCTTATCAATAAAATTATTTGAATACGAACGTTAATATAAGTATTACATTTTTCATTAATCAATTATTAATTTGTTTAATCAGCTCAAAAACCACAGTTTGAAAGTAATTTTAGGAAGAATCAGATTAAGTAACATGTCAATTAAGTTTAAATCCATTTGCTAAATTGCATACTAGATATTCGGTAGTTGCAGATACTTGTAGACAAATCTACATTGTTTATCGAAACTCTGACAGAGTGTCATATCTTTGATGAATAAAAAAAAAACAAATCTAGCACACTTTTTATATATTTTAGTAAATTTTCAGTGCACATTGTAACTGTAAAGGAGTAAGTAAGATTAATGAATGTAATTATATATATAAAACATTAAAAATCATTTAATTTATTTGGTTTATTAATAAAATAAATCTTTAAGTATGTAAAAACGTATAAATATTTAAATAATATACACGTCAATTTGGCAATGTTAATGCCAAAAACAACTTAATATAAACTGTAATAATAAAGTTTAAAACAAAATTTCTCACACAATTAATACCTCGTTACAGTAAACAAAAATATACTTTATTTCATTCACAATAAAAGTTGATTCGTCTTGAAAAACAAATAAATAAAAACACTTCAGGCTTTTTACTATCAAACTTGTTGTTTTTAAAAACTAGAATAAAAAAATTCAAAAAATATAACAACATTAACAAGACTGTTTTTTTCTTCAAGCATAAATTTTTACAACTTTGGCGTATTCGAAATGAAATAAATGTTTCATTTGCCAATAAGAAATGCCAATTCACACGGCAGTAAAATACGCAAATATGTTCTCATCTTATCTCTGATTATTATCGGATTATTAAATGAATTATTAATGACTTTTTCAAAATGAATCCTAAATCAAGTCAAATCATTTCTACCTAACTGAATTACTTGAGAGGTAACATAAGTATAAAAATTCATTTATAATTATAATTAAAATTTCAGTCATTTAATGTCGAATTACTCTAATGAAATCATAACTTCCGTTCGCTAAGTATTGTGACTTCCAACTAAAAATTTTTTTCTGCTGAAATATACTATGATCAAAAATAAATATCTTTTCATATTATATAACAACAGAAACAAACATTGTTGTAATCAGTTCTATTTCTAAAATAGTGAAAATTAACATTAAACCGATAAACGTGTTTTCTGATTAATAGTTATCTATGTTTTGTCGAATTACCTCACTTCCGTGTTTTTTTGGTATCCCAATTCACAAACCTCGCGTATTCAATTTTTAGCATGCCATCAGACTTTTCCAATTAAATAATTTAGATCATTTTTCAAAATAGCAATCAAAAAAAGAATAAAAAATAAATAAATAAATAAAAATGCTTGAGTATTAAAAATGTTCATTCGATAGGTCTAATTTCCGATTCCGCCATTAATGTACACACAAATCTCACTTCAAACAAAGCCGCTTTCTCTTTTACATAAATTTTCTTCGAACGTTGTGTGCCAATATTTTACACTGTCTATAAAAAGTTAATTTCACACATTCAGAATAATGAACAAGTTCTCTGAAAATTTCATTTTACAACTCTATACATGAGAGAACTATTACAATTATAAAAGTAATTAACGTATTAATTTTTTTTAATTTGAACTTTAAACTTATTCATTGAAACATAATTTCAGATTAACTCTCAATTAATAATTTACTTTATAATTAACTTACATCTACGTCGTAAGACTTCATTCTATATAATAAATAAATTACGTAACAAAATGTATTACTTAATATTTTAATAAAAATTCAAGGTCGATTTGTTGCGTAATTTTGTTCATAAACTTATATGTTTAATTATTTAACCAGTTTTACTGCTTGCAACAAAATGGTTTTTTTTTGTCATTAAATAATTTATCACAAAAATATCCAATCTTAATTTATGTTTTTAATTATAAAGAATAAAAAAAAGGTTAATCTTTCCTGAAAATTGCACAAGTGACTAGTATTAGTAACAAAACTTTTGTTGACACAAATTTCGTGCAAACAACGAATCGAGATGACGAAGTAACGTGCTTCGTCGCCTGAGTCACACACACCTATGTGTTACACGTGTGCAATTTATACGTATAATAGGCGGCACGCAGGAAAGAGTGATCATTGTGTTGTCGACTGTGACAAGAGTCGTATCACCGAGGATGAGGACCAATATGTTTTACACGCCGCTCGCGTTGCTCGTGTTTTGCTTTCTCGCGTCGCCATCGAGTGAGTACGGCAATTTCGACGATCTTTTATACCACGTCAGTGACGTCGTAAATTTTGATTCGACTAAGCCAATTTTTTTACACGAAAAAAGACCCGTTCGCATAAAGCGCCGTAAAAGAATCGTCGGTTTATTGCAATAAATTGAGACTATTATTTTCATTTATTTTCTTATTAACAAACCGAAAAAATGTCCTTTCTTTTTTTATTTATTTATTCTAAGGTATCTCTTAATTTGGCACAATTACATTTTCTTTCTTCTCTAAGGTATCTCTTAATAGATATATAGTATCTCTTAATCTCTTAATTAGGTATCTCTTTTCTTTCTCTCTAAGGTATCTCTTAATTTGGCACAATTACATTTTTTTTCTTAATATTTATTTACAGTTTTGTATTATGCAAATATTGCACGAATTAATTTTAAATCAATTTGTTTCAGACGCAAAAGAATCGTGTCCCGAAGAAAACTGTATGGCACCAGATCGTTGTGAAATATTATTAAAAGATGATAGTATTTCTTGTCACCAAAAAGGAACAGTATGTTGCTCGGTTGGTGAGTACATCGTATAAATTAAATACTTTAAACTTGCTTCGTCATAAAAAAAACACTCTTTTTTAACACTCTTTGTATTTCGATATGGTAGTACATAATTTATTTTGTGAAAAACAAAAAATTGTATTCAAACGGTTTTTTTTATTTTGATTCGACAACACTTCCATTTTGAAATTTTTGATTTCATTGGTCGTTTATTCAGTTGCAAGACAAACATTTAATTTCCACGTCTAAATACCTTAATAAGACATTTACAAAATTTTATTTTTAATTGTAATATTTTGAAACGTAAAGTGCGTCAAAAAATGATCTGATTTTCAAGAAAGCAAAACATTATAAACGCATGACTTCTGTATTTTCAAGTCAACATAAAAAATATTCGATAAATGAATGAATTAATTAATAACTTTTAAATGAAACTTCACAAAATATTCCTTCAAATACAAAACATAATCGCATCAATTATTAATTTAAATATTATTTCATATTATCTATAAATACATGAGTTTGTCAAATTTGTTGACATTGTAAAAGCTTAATTGAAATAACGAAATCGACAAGAAACATGATTTTTCTACTGAATTGCAATACAAAAATTTTATATTCGAAGAGGTATACTAATGACATCTGTGTGTCGCGCCTTCAAATTCTTCATTCAGTGAATCTACCTTATCATACGAGAATTCTCGAACTTCAGTTTTTGAACTTGATTCACTTTGATATTAACATTTACCGGCTGTAAACAAATGTGTATTACTGAAGTAATTATTTATTTTCCTTTTCAGTGAAAGAAGAATACAAAACTCATTGCCGTCACCACGGAGGTGAATGCATGAAAAATTGTGCTATAGAACTGCAACGTCAGGTCGTAGATTGTGATGCCGGGGAAGTGTGTTGTATTTTAGTTTAATGAATCAAAGGAACCTTCAAGACACGCTTTTTATAGTGTACCATTATTATTTACTTTCTTCCTTATTTAATAATATTCTCAGTCCACTTGAAATGCTAATAATAAAAGTACAATATTTTTCCATTTATTTTAATTCTTCTATTTAGAACCACGATAAAATTAAGATAACGGTACATTAATTTATACGAAACATGTTTGAAAACAAATTTCTCCAGAGCCTTGAAATTATCGTTCGAAGCTTGAAAAATCGATAGATTTTCGAAAACGGGGATTTTAATGTAGATGATACGTTTATTTGCATACACTTGCTCCTCGGCAGTTGAAATAATGGCGAACTGAATTTCTATCGCGTCGTACGAAAGTTGTCTCGCCTAAGGAGAGGTCGCCCGGGGCGCAACGGGATGGTTGACAAGAGGTCGGCCGAGGGGTAACGAGAGATAAAAGACGGGCCACGCGAGGTGAGGAAGCGCGTCGGAAAATGCGTGGCGAAGACGCGGCGGAAAAGTGGAGATATTGCGGAAGAGGGGTCGCCGAAGGATTCGCCGGGGGCGTCGCAGGCAGACATCGAGGTTCAGTCGTTTTCGTTCCTCCGAGTGCCAAGCGCGGAATAACGCCACGGGTAATAAAGGACGCCGCGTTGGCGAAAGGGTAAGCCTGGGCGATTCCCTTCAGCGAAACGCGAACATTTGCGAAATTCCAATAAATTCATCCAGTTTTCGAAAACTCATTTGCAATGCTCGGATATACGCACGGAAATGAATGCGTTGAATCGTCAAATTTCGGTTGAAGACTATGCCATTTCAAAATTTCCTATTTAAAAATATAAGTAAAATTTTTAGATGGCATAGTCTTCGACCAAAATTCGAGATAGCCTCCCTAGTAGAAATTACAAAAATTGATAGGGCCCTGATGCGTATGTAACGCATGGCATCAATATGACCCTGATCAGAAAATTTTTTCTTATCAGGCCCCGGTATGGCCCCGATAAGGACAAATTTCCTGATCAGGGCCATATCGATGCCGTGCGTTACATCCGTATCAGAGCCCTATCACTTTCTACTAGGGCTAGTCTTCTCTCGATGACAACTTGTGAAAAGTCCCGTTTTCCAAATATAAAATATACTATTCATTTCATACACCTTATTTTTTTTCTTAGTTGACGGAATATAATCAATTTCCTTTCGCCTAATAATAATCGGAAAATGGAACTTCATATCTCTTCGATTCAATCGCCATACGCACCAATCTTCAACGAAATAACCAACGATCTCATTTACCTGTTTTCAACGTATTTCTATTGCAACCGATACGTTTCCATCAGTCGTAAGCCTACCACACATTCGACAAGCCTTCAACTCTCTAAATTTAAATAAGTGAAACCTCGTACGTTGCCCGTTGTAAATCGTTGACTATTGTAACAAGCGCGCAACTTACAACTCACAATAAGTGAATATTCCTTCACGATAAATGAATTTCAGTTATTTACATCAAGAGAGCATTGCCGTCAGTTAACAACATTTCATGCGTATTCGTTAACGAGAACGCGTAGAACAATGGAATGAAATTTCTCCGTCCGTTATAGATTCCCGGGCACGTGCAAATGACTCGCCAAAAAACAAATGAATCTTTAAAAACAAAGAGGGGCACAACTCCATGAAAACCAATTTTAAGAAAGTTGCAAACAAAAAACTTTTCAATGTACACGGCGTACAAATTGTCTTCCATTTTTATTCAAATTCAACAGAGGTTGAATTTATAATTATTGATAAGTAAATCTTTAAAATCTGATCTTATAAAATATTAAACATTATAAATTTGTACCCTTTCGAACAAAAGAATCAGTCTTTTTATTTGCAAATAAAAAGCTTTATAGAACTAGACCGTTTGTTTTGATGTGCAGGAAATTCCGTACGTTCATAATATACGAATTCGAACTTGGATAAATGTTCATAAAAAAATTTGCTGTTTTCTTTATAAAATTTCTTTGATTCAACAAAATACATCAATATTGATATCTATCGACTTAACTTTAGTGTTTCATTCATTTCTTGCAATTTACAAACACAAATTGTACAATAATTCTTCCAAGTTCGAACTCGTATATTAACACGTACGAAACTTGTTGTTGATGGGAAAAAATCGATTGAAATAAGCGATATATTGAAATATATTCAAATAAGCACGCGCGTCGGGGAGATAACAATGGGCGCGAAAGTCGAATCAGTGGAAGGCCGCGGATGATGCGAGCGTTTCA
>JABFOV010000227.1:0-46416 GCA_022817685.1 Aradophagus sp. ZL-2020
TTGTAAGGCTGGAAAGCACTGGTTCTCGTGGCATCTTGCCACGCTCCGGGCGCCCATTGCCATTTTCTTTCAGGCTCGGACTTGCATTCGACGTTCCCGGGCTTGCATATCAACGGCCTGGGTCGTATTCCTATCGATGTTTCGTTATTGCATACTCGCACGGTTCCGGACTTTGGGTTCTTCGTTATCTTCTCATAACTGTCGGAATTCTCTTCATTTCCCTCCTTCATTATTCGTCAACTGTTTACAAACAATACAATTGTTATAGAATGTTAGTAAACTTACCGTTATTCGTTAGGTTAGATTTCATGTCAAAATACTGCACGGAGAAAAAGAAAAGACCAATATAATCTTGTTACTAACGGAGTATTTAAGATATGTTTGAGAAAAATGTTTTGTTGTTGGCAAAACTGTGAAACGCGCGTTCGGAAAGTCAGTTATTCTTTTATTATTAATTAAAAGAATAATTTTCGTTTAAACACGCGTTTGATACTTTTATTTTTGAGTATTATTAATAATATTCATTAAAAAGTTTTTTGCTTTGTTTTTTTTTTATTTTGTTTTTGCTCGAACACATGTCTTTTTAATTTCTACTTTTATGTAACACTAATGTTTTTGCTCAAATATCAGTTTGATATCATCTTCCGATATTGACACAAACTTAAAAATCGTAAATAAACATTTAAAGTGAAGTTGAACAATCGGTCGACTTTGACAGGTTTAAATGGACGATGTTCAAGTTTTGTAGATCGATTGATTTGCTATTCTGTGAGGTTGGAGAAATATTATACGTAAAACGATTATTTCTAAAGAAATTGAGAAACTTAATGAGTTTGATGATTTTTTCTACTACAAAGATTAAAACTCGTTAGTAATTTACATTTTATTATAGAATTAAAGAATTCAAAGTAACATAACGAGGAAAACATGCTGCATTGGCAACACTGGTGCGTCAGTGTTTCATCTGTGAAAAAATGAAGACAAGGAGCGGGACGGAATTGCTCTGCACGTTCTCAAACTGAAGCGTTCCGTAAGTTGCGATGTTTTTGTGTGGCATCGTGGAAGCCATAGTTAAGTTCGAGGACACAAAGAACTGGCTGTGAATTCGCGTGTGCGAAAACGCCGGATGTCGGATCGAGCTCGCAAAACGATGGCTTCGTGGCACCGTGTCAGATATTAACCCGGAATGGGGCATTTCGTTGAGCGACATCGCCCGACCGCAGTCGCACGTTAAATATAGTTTGGCATGTTCGCGCGAATGGAAACAGGTGCGGAAGGTTGAGAACCGCTCAAGTTTTTCGTACGCTAAGCGTTGCGACGAAAGTAAAAGTTTGTCGCACTTTATTTCCTTCTCTGGTGAAAGGCAATTTTCGGTCAATGCATTTTCCACATTGTTCTATTGCATTTTTCTTCTCAGTTTCGAGCTTTATTGTTGATTGAAAATAATCATGTAATTTAATTAATAACAGGAAAGTTGGAAGAAAGTCAAAAGAATGATTTATTATACATCTAAATTACCAATATAATTTCATAAATATTAAGCGTTCTTGAGAAGAGTGACCAATATTGTTGGATTTATTGCTGGTAAATGCAATTAGATTTTTTTTGTCTAAGCAATTGTCTCAAAATACGGTTCATAGATATTATTTGATAATATCTTATGATTCTTTGCTTTGGAGCTGCTTCAAAACTGTTCTAAAACATTGACAGAATCTAGGCAGTACAAAGTAAAAAACAGAATTCTCGTCTGATTCTTTCAATGTTATGATAATGCACCAAAATTTGTAAAATATTGAATTACATCAGAATCAGGACAAAAACGAAGTGGAATTTAGAATATAAATAAAGAAAAATATTTCCATTATACTTTAGATTATAATAATTATAATTATTTATATTTCAGGAATGGTTTCTTGTTCAACCAGTGAGGAGGTCGCAATTATGTCCTCGTCTTTTTATCAATTCCCTTTAAACGTGGATCGAATATGCCGTATATGTTTAAATGAAAACTCAACCTTGGTATCGATTTTTGATCAAAATCAAGAATCTGATTTTTCACATAAAATTCAAATCTGCGGGAATATTGATATAGAGGCTCAGGATGGTTTACCTTCCTTGATCTGCAACGTGTGCAGATATAAGGTGAATGTTGCTCAAGAATTTCGGGACCTCTGTCAACAATCAGATGCTAAATTACGGCTTTTGTATAATAAGCCTGTAAAGTGTAAGGCTACGGTAAGCTGTTGTGATATTCTGATAAAAAAATCAATGATGTAATATTAGTATTACTTATGATCATCATCAGTAATATCTTAACAATATTGTTTTCAGAATAAAAGCACACAAACAGATTCCGAGATACAAGTAACATTTCTAAAACCTCAACCAGATTCTCAAGAAGATTACTTTATCAAACAGGAACAACAAAATATGAACACTCAAATTAACCCAGTGGTCTACTCAGAGAATCTGGATACTGATTTTGAGATTCAAGAAGAAAAAATCTTTTTCTGCAATATGAACCTTAATAGTAATGCAAAGTCTGAGACGTCTGAGCAGTCGACTGCAGCGCCACTACAACAAGTTGGGGTTAAAGGAAAATCCGAGGAATCTCAGCAGCAAATCCTTGAGAACAACTTTTCTACTGCAGATGCTTCCGTTGAAGATCATGCACAAAATTCTTCACAAAAACGTACGTCTGCGCGAAAAGCAAAAACAGTGACCCGTCATGCAGAGTTTAGTGACGACGACGACGAGGACTTGTTTACAAAAAACGATGACGATGAAGATGCAGAAAGAAAGTTTTGTTGCGAGATCTGTGGCAAGCAGTGTGCGAGTCAGAAAGGACTAAAAAAACATTCATTGGTGCATGAGAAAAAACACGTTTGTGACATTTGTTGTAAAACCTTTTACAAGGTTGAAAACCTGGAACGCCATAAGCAAACTCATAAAGAAGATGAGTTCACTAGGACAAAAGATTGTGAGGATGAAAATGAGGATGATGAGGAGAACGACGGCACCAAACAACCAGATTTGTACAAATGTCAGATGTGCGGTCAGTGTTGTTCCTCGCTGAAAAACCTCAAGCGACATTCATTGATTCATGGCGAAAAGAAGTATTCTTGCACGGTCTGTCAAAAGTGGTTTTTCCGGCCAGACACTTTGAAAAAGCATGCTGAAAAACATGGTCATGGATTGTTAGACAATTTGGAGGATGACAATAAGTTATATAATTCGGACGATGATCCATTCCCAAACGCTGTTGAGGAGCAGAGAAAAGAAGAGAGCGAAGAGGAGAGCGCCACTGGCGAGTACAAATGTCAGCACTGTGATAAGGTATTTATATTTTGAGTAAAATATTAGCTATAGGTATTAATGTTTGAGATTGTGTGGCAGAAATAATCTAACAATATGTTCTTCAAAATTGGATAGGTAATGACAACAAAAAAGGGATTAAGACGTCACGTTTCGATGCACAAACCAAAAGCCGAGCCTGTGACTTGTGAAATTTGTAAAAAAGTTTGCGCAAGTCAGGCAAGACTCGTGCTTCATCAAAAGACTCACAACAAGCCTAAAGAACGGCCGCCTCGCGAATATCTTTGTCATATCTGTAGTAAAGTGTATCCAAGTAACTCTTCCTTGACGTATCACATGCGAACACATACTGGTATTAAGCCGCACGTTTGCAAGACTTGTAACAGTAGGTTTACGACGACAACAAGTCTAGCCAATCATATTCGGATTCATACGGGAGACAAGCCTTTTGTGTGCCATGTTTGCAGCGCAGCGTTTGCTGTGAGCTCAGCTTTTAGGTGAATCATTATTCGATTTATCTAAATTTCGTTTGTTATTTATATCATATTGTTTACTTAAAATATCTTAGATTTTATTCATAGAATAATGTAACATTCTATTAATTTCCAGACGTCACTTGACACGCCACACGGGCGAAGCTAATTATCTCTGCAAAACGTGTGGGAAAGTCTTCAAGCGTTTAAGTACCTTTAAAGAGCATACATACACTCATTCGGGAGAAAAGCCATACGTATGTAAGACATGTGGCGCTGCTTACAGCCACAGTGGAAGTCTGTTTGCGCATCAAAAGCGATGTCGCGCACAATATAGTGAGATGGTTGTGGAAGACCATCGTACGGTTACACCTCACATTCATGTCAACAACATCCAAACAGCCGTACGTTCGCTTGCAGTCATCGGCCAAATGTTCTGAAGCACACTTCGTATCACATTCCCTGTAAGAAAATCATCCTCAAATCGAAAGGACCGGGCAGAGGAATGAAATGCAGCGTTGAAAAACACTTTCAATGCTCAATGACTTGTTTCCAATGAAATTGGAAAATAAAATTGGCCTTTTATTGTAAATACATTATCACAATTCATACAAATTTTTTTACATATTTGTAATTATTCGATAAACTGAATATTTCGTTCTTTCTTATTATTTCATTTAATAACAATTAAAATAACTGGCGGTTTATAGTTCGTTATTGCAAAAGTTGCTTAAATATTGTTTAATAACCTTTGTCGGCTCATAGAAAAAAGCAGAATAAATTATGATTATTTTCAAACATTGGTTAAACAACTGACAATTATAGATATAACAAATTTTATGTTTGTTCTTTCTAAAAACTTAAATGACATGTTTGATTGAATTTATTCTCTTTAGCTCAAAATTTTCTCAACAATTTACTTATAAAAAAATTAAAATTGATTCAAATGTAAAACTGAATACATTTTGTAAAAATCGATATATTATTTTAGAAATAAAGAGCTCATAAATAATTTAAAACGATTGAGATAAATTATTGTTTGGTCATAAGATTAAACTATTGTTAATATAGTGTACCTTTGCTTTGTTAGTATTCATTGTATTATGATTTAATTGTACTATGGTTTCCATATTTTTAATAAAATACCTTATTTTAAATTCTTTTACAGAGTATGTAATTTTTTTGGATATAGATAATATCGTCAGCTTAATGAAAGAATTTCAGGAAGGTGTAATTTCGCAGCTAAATTTTAAATAATATAAAATAAATGATGGGTACATATATAATACATATTATACATTATATATATTATGCATTATATATATATTATATTATGAACTGACAGGGCGATGAATTGTACCCATCCCATAAAATAATAGTATATTTCAATGAAATGTATAGATATACATGGCGACAATTAGATTCGTTGACTTCAAAATAATAGTATTTTATTATTGAACAAATTGCTTTGTTTTTTTTTTCATCTTTTACTTTTTATTTTCTTTTTCACTAATTTATTTAATCATAAAAATAACAGGCAATTGCCCAATACAATAAAATGATGCACTATTTTATTTTTTATTAATTATATGAAATTTGAATATAATACAATTAATATTAAATGTCAGGAATATATTTTTCTTTGTCATTACCATTGTAACAACTCAGTTTATAGTACTTAAAATTCAGCTGCAAGATTACACTTTTTTGAAATCTCAACCAAGAAGATATTTTCTTTAAAGAAAAACTGAAATTGCATCTTCTTACATTAAGCTAACAATGTGAATTCCATCCTATATTCAATTGCCAAAGTCTTCACTTTCTTCACTTTCATCTTCATCATTCACTTTCATTGTCAAATTTTCATTATTAATTATTAATCCTTTCTTTTCATCATTTTTATTTAAATTTGATTTGTTCCATTTATCTTCAATATCACTATCATCTGTGCTATCGTTTGAAATTTCATTTGCTTCCTCATCTATGTTTTCTTCATCTGAACATAATTTTACACATTTCTTTTTTTTCAAAATTTTATATCTTCTCCATACAGACATCCGTGTCCTTCCCAAAATTTTTGCTAGTGTCGAAAACTTTGTCTTGTTGTCCTCTTCATTACTATTTTTACAATGTTCCATGATAATTTTGTCTTCTTCATTTGAATACCTACATAATTTGATATTTGTTATAGATACGCAAACATTTTGTAGTTTCATGAAAATTATAGATTTTAATTATTATAAAATCTTCTTTTCTTTATTATTTAGCATATTCGAAAAAGATTGAATAAAACCATATTTAAATATCATATACACATTCAATTTTGATTTTTCAGATTTACTCTGATACTTACCGACAAATTTTGTGTTTAGAGTGTAAATTACGAAATCTATGATAAACACTATACAGTGTTCTCCATGGTAAGCCGTTGGCCAAAATTTGTACAAACTTTATTCGATTAAGTTTCCATTTAAGTATACCTTTCCCTCCATATTTCATATTTAAAAATGGAGCTGGTCTTAAATGATCCCATCCATGTTTCTTTGAAAAAAATATATTTGAAAATAAGTAATTTTTATATAATATAAATATTGATATTATGTAGTAATATTAAAATTATTATGAATACATGATAATATTCATTATCATATATTGCATAAAACAGTTTTTTATTTAAGTTTTCTTATCACTTATTGACATATTTATTTTTAATAAATTCATTTACCTCACAAAACGCTTTCCAATTATTCATGATAATTTTATCTTCATCTGCAGAAAATGGCCCATTTTTTATGTTACATATTTTTTCAAACTCTTCACGTTCTTTTTTATTAAGTATTCTGGAACCAGCTTGCTTTTCAATTTGATGTTGCGGAGGAACTTTGTGAGATGGTTCAATGATTAATTCATTTAAATACTGTGTGCAAAATTTAGTTTATTAATAAATTTATTATTATAATATATCATATATATTTATATAATTTATTTACATAAATAAATAAGTAAATTTACCTTTAATTCAGCACTAGTTATTTGAATTTCTTTTATTTGTTCTAAAAATTTTTCATTTATGGAATTTTTTAAATATCTTGAGTATGATAATTTCTTTAAATTTTGATCATCATCTTCTAGTTTCCTTTTTCTTCCAGAATTTTCCACTTTGATCATTTTTTTTTTTTTTTTTTTTTTAATCAATCACTTGATTTTTATTATTTATATTTTGAAAACTCTTTTTATTATTTTAAAACCTTTTTTACTTTAAAAAAGGAAGCAAATGGTGTATACATTAACTAGCCTTTACACAGTATAAATTTACTTCCACGTGATTTATTTGAGCTTATTCGAAGTTTAATGCTTACTGTAATTAAATAACCTTAAAATATTATTTAAACAAAATTACTTTTACTATTAACAATAAATTTCTTTAAATTCACGGTAGTACGTTCAATACTCAAGGTAAGGAAATACTTGCAATTACCATAAGATTATATTGTTAATGGTTAAAAAAAAGTAGAACCACTAATATTATAACAATGTGTACCACTTGTTGTTTTTAAACTTTTCATTCCAAAATATGCTTGAAGTTAACTTCTTAACTTACCATTGGATCAGTCTTGCCAACCTGATAATTTGTGTATGCATAAAAAACAAAAGTTCACTCAATAAACGAGCTGAATTAACTTTAATGATTGTAAAATAAACGATCTTATCGACTTATTTTCACTTTAATTTTGTTTTTTATGTATTAAAGCAAAATATATATTTTAAATTTCGTTTGAGCTTATTTACGTAAACGTAAACAAAACGTATAATAAGTCACCACAAATCTAAAAGATAAACATTGTCTTGGGTACTTGATCTAAAACTGTTATCACTGGATATTCAGTGAATTCGGTGTGTTTAATCTGACGACTCAGACAATTTTCACGATGGAAAATTCGCACGATAAACAATTAATAGAGGAAAAAGATCAAGCCTTGGATAATGAGGATGAAGTTCCATTACAGACGTCATGGACATTTTGGTTAGATCAGTAAGTGTGAAGTGGTTTTTATAAATAGGTGAATATTCGCCTTTATTGTTGAATTAAGTTTCTAATTATTGAAATAATATTTCTAATCTTTTAAGTGAAAATCAGTGTAAATGTATTTTTTTTATTTCAATCAATGTAATACAGATAACAAATAAAAAGTATTAATATTATTTTCCATTGAAGGATATAGATAAGCTGTTTATTGATATTTCTATAGAAACACAATATTTTTAAATGAGGTTTTCTAAATACTACTATACTGCTAAAATTATTTTTAATTTTTCCAAAAAGAAAAAGTTATATTTTCTATTTTTATAATAATGTTATAAATGTAAAAATATTATTCTAGATAACAAGAATATATTTAGAAATATACAGTAGTAGGTTACATCTGACCATGTTTCTTTTTTTTTCTTTTTTTTTTTTAATAATAATTACGTTTAAAATCGTTGCTAATATTTTATTTTCAATAAATGAAATAATTTTTGCAAATGATTAGTATTTATATTTTATACGAATTGAAGTAAATATTTTTATTATTCTATTTGATTTTAAATGAGAAAAATGTTATAATTTGTTTCTTCTTTTTTAATTAGAGCTATATCAGGAATAACAGCAGAACAGTTCAGAGACCATTTACAGAAGATTCATAAATTTAATACAGTACAAGGATTCTGGTCTGTTTTTAACAACATTCCAAAACCTGATCAAATTCAGGTACAATATATTGTTTTATAAAACATGATATAATTTGTAATACACATTACTGATTTAATTTCTAAATATTTCTGTCAATTTAGGTCAGGTATAGTTATCACTTAATGAGAGGGGACAGGTATCCAATTTGGGAAGATAAGGAAAACCAAAACGGTGGAACCTGGAGATTTAAGTGTGATAAAAAAGATACCGTGAGTTCAGTAAAAGTTTATCACGTTTTAATAAATAATTCAATGAAGATATTTTAATTGATTTACTAGTTGGATGCTACGAGTTTAATAATGGACTATAAAAATTTTGCATATTTGGGCTAAGAGATAAAAGGAAAACCTATATTGAAATAGTTTAACTACCTTGCTATCATTTGAATGATAAATAAAAGTGACAATTTTTTAATTATTCTTCATTGTCAAAAGATTCAAAAAGAAATACGAATCATTATTATTATTGTTAAATTTAATATTCACTACTCTTTGTATTTGTAATTTCAGATGACGTTTTTGACATAATTTATTCGTGTGCTTGACACTGATGTATTTATTTTATTGACATTATTTTTTAGGACAAAGTATGGCAAGAAATAGTTCTTGCTGCCATTGGAGAACAATTTACATCTAATGTTTCTGAAAATGACCAGATTGTAGGTGTTACTGTATCAATTCGAGAACAAGATGATGTTGTCCAGGTAAAACTGATTAATATTGTACACATATAAATCAGATAAAATGTGAGTTTGTTTGAATATTTGAAGCAAATTACACAAACATGATGTAGGCAACTTTATATAAATAATGCAATTAATCAATTATTAAAATGAGTTATTTTGACAGATTTGGAACACGGATGCAAGTGAAGTTGAAAAAGCGACAATAATCGACAGGGTTCACGCATTAATACCAGATGTTAAATTTCAAGTTGCATTTTATAAACGTAAGTACTATAATTGAAATTACAAGATTATTTCACAATCATTCATGATTATTATAATTAAAAATTATAAGATTTATTTTATTTATAAATAATTTTGTTTAAAATTAATTAACGAATTTTCATTCTTTTTTTTTGCTTTGTCTGTGAAAATAATTTTGACTAGTCAAATTATTTTAATTTAAAGGATTTTTAATGCATAATTTATTATGATCTGACATGTACTTGATATTTCGTGTATAAGATTTGCAATATTTATCATCGTATTTGTCACGCAACAGAGTAATAAGACAAAAATCACCTTGTAAATAACAGTATAAGGATACGAAGGACGAAAGTTGCAAAAGTACAATCCGACAAATGCAAAAATTTACTATCACGTTTGCCTTCTCATTAATAACTTGCATTATTTTAAATGGTAATGCGTTAAAAATAAGTTTGTCACATTCTTGAACTACTTTTTAAACCTTGATTCATTCCACCTTAATATCAATTGTTATTGTAACGGAATTTCGAATAATCAAAATTAACATTTTTCTTTTACATAGAATAGTTTCGAAATATAATTTTGTGCAATCTTAACATTTTTACTTCGGCAAAATTACGATAATAGTGAAATTATAATACTGATGCAAAGAAAGAATACTTTAAGCATGGCCATAAAAATCGTTTTGTATAATTTGTATTCATAATATATAATTTTGTAAGTTGTAGTAATTATGGTAATCAAAATTGTATACTGAAAAAAAAGTGATTGACTACGTGAATTGTGGTTTGAATTGTTGAAACCTCTAACCACAATTCTAGATATCTATGCTTCTTTCGTCTTGCAGTAAATTGTACAAATCGAAGAAAATTTTCTATTTCTCCATCCATTTTCTTCTCCTTTTCCAATATAAATTAATTTGTTTATAATACTTTTAAAATAATTATTAATTACCTTCAAAAAGCCATGATCTTAAAATAGCGTTGCAAGTGAAACAACTAAGAATACATAAAACACAATATGGCCATGAAATAATGTTTTAATAAATTTTCCAATCATTTGCAGCACATCGTAGGAATCATGGATACGGTCGTTCATGATTTGCTGTGACTAACTCGATCCGGTTTTTGAATGGAAACCAATTGTCCACTCGGCGGATCACTTTGACGTTATATCATTTAATAAAGAAATAAATGAATAAAGAAATATAAAGAAGAAGAAGAAGTAGAAGAAACGAATACAAGAATAACCATTTTGAATTCATGAACTCAAGATAAAAGCGCGACTCGAACATCAGATCTTCGTCCTTTCATCCTTAATTCCAAAAACGTATTCTCGCACAGACTGGCGCCAACTTTCGTCACAATTAATCTCGGAAACTTTTTGTCGCAGTTCGCCTGCACTCACCGTCGTCAAATTATTCATCGCGTACGCGCGTAATTGTCTGTCTCTCTTCCTCTATCTATTTTTTCATGTCTCCTTTATCGCTCCGTCTCCGTTCACATTGGACCATCTCTGTTTAAATACCGACGCGTGCTTGATTAATGCGCGCTTTCGTGCGACGAGCGTCATAAGTTTTATTTATTGAAGCGAAAGGACACAGATCAATGACCCGGCTGGCGAGTGGCGAATTTCGGTGTAGGTGTGCCGCGACACGATAAGCCAGAAATAATGATGTCACTGACATTTTTTCGACCCTCACCCCTCGGCCTCGAAGCCGAGTCGCTTACAAAATTCCGGATTAGATAACTTGTGACGCGCGAAATTTCACGGCTCCAGGACACACGCGACTAATTTACGACGCCGGTAACAGCAGACCAGTGATGGCTCACGAATTCTTATCAGTTTCCATCCGTCTACTCCATCACGCCTTTTTTTTCATGATCTACCGTTTTGATGTCTAAGTCTTTCGCGACAAATATTTTTGCGCTTTGATAGCGACTATTGAAACAATTGAAACTTAAAATTTTTTGTCTCCGCTTGTTACCTTAGTTGTTGTCGTTGTAAGTGAATTAAAGAAGCAAAAACTTTGAATTGGAATGTAATAATTTTGAACGCTGGACTGTAGAATATTTTGTAACTTTAAAAATACAATAGAAGTGACGATGATTTTATTATCAAATGTTTGTAATAAATTTTATTATTACAACAGTGTACAAATGTTTTCATTATTTTGTCCCTTACATTGCTTATGAAGTTGCAAAACCGTTTAATTGTAAATAATCTTGACTTTAATATTTTGTTATGCGCGAGTTAAATAATTGCAGGAAAATATTTTGCAAAAAAAGAATAATTTGCAAAACTTAAAGTATAATCCGTTTTGAGTATTGCAAAGTGGTTCTTTTCTTGATATTTATTGCATATACAAATTGTACTTTAGATGCAATTATTAAATTTATTTGACAGTGATATCTATACTGTCATACAAAATACACTCTTCCAAATTTCCAAACGTAAATAACCATAAGGATGTTAAAATAAACAAAATTTTATTTATACTCAAAATTTTAATATTCGTGATTATTGTACTTTTCGATTACTCGAAGATATCTGCTCAAATGAAACTGTCACTGAAAGTTTTTTGGAAATTTACTGGAATTTTTTCTTATTTAATCTTTGGATAACCTGGTCTCAGAATTAATCAACACAAATCAAATTTCGATAGTATGTGTTAAATCTTAAAACAGCGTTCATATTCGTTTGACTTTGCATTTGTAAATACCTTCCTCACACATATTCAAGAATGATAATGTCGATTCAACCAAATTTATTTGCTTAAAATCAATTTTTGATTTATTTAGATTTACGTAAATTTTTCTAAAAAAGATGTCTTAAATTTACACAATTAATTAATTATATTCATTTTATTAATATTGTATATTCTTGTTATATTTATGAAGCGAAGTTTCGATAAATACCACAAAGTGGAATTTTAGAGAATGAATAAATCTTTAAAACGTGCAACCGGAATCGAAATCTCAGTGTACTCATTGTAATAACTCCTTGTAGATAAAATAATTAAATCTCTTGAAACGAGCGTCGGAAATCTCGTTCGACAATAAAAGTCCAGAGCAAACACGTATGAAGAAAAAGGAATAAAAACACGACGAGGATAAGACGTTGGAATCGCGCAGTTCTTCTTTTTCGCTTTTATTTAGATTCGTCTTTTTTTTCTTTTTTTGACTTCAAATAATATTGGCTACCGAAAAAGGTCACTCGCTACGAGCAAGATTTATGAGTTCTCATCGCAAGAAAAAAAAATTGAATAAAAAGCTTGATAGTGATTAAGTTCGAAAGAAGGAAGAAAAGGAAAACGAGAAAAAGGATAAAGAGATTTGTTTTGAGCCTCGGATTCCGCGCGTACCTCGCCAATCAAAGGATTTTCTCTCGAATCGACCGTTCGCGCGACGATAAGACGACACGGCGATTAAAAGCGCATTTGGAATCACGGCGAGTAAACAGTGCTGGTTTACTGGAACAACGCTTGGTTTCGGTCTTTATAATCGATAAATTTTGATCGGGTAATTGATTTATGTACTTTGAGCATTGCATCGACGTAATCACGGTGGACGATAAAATAAAGTCGATTAATACTTTAAGGATACTTGATACTGGAGTAAAGGCGATTCTCTCGAACATTTGACCGACCATGATTTAGAAATTAAAAATGCAGATCAAAAGCATTGTACGCTGAGAAAACCATATTGTAACCGCCACAATATATATTGTAACGTGCACACTTTCATATAGTAAACTGTTTACGATATCATATCGTAATTAACTTCAGCCAATGACATTGCTAGATTACTTTATTTCGACCAGTCAGCATGCTGGAAATTTTCCAATCCATATCGTACGATATCGTTTTCTCGTTGATATTTTCATAATATATTCTACATTTTGTATTTATTTATATCCATTTTATATACTTTTTTTATCCACTTTTTTCAATTTCCCAATTTTTCTTCTGCGTCGCAAGACCAACAGAAAAATGTTTTCCTTCAAATCAGCCTTGACTGATTTTCGATAGCCGATTCGTTTGAAACGGAAACCCACGATCCGAGACCATTTGTTTGTTGGTCCCGAGAACACGCGTAACCCCTTAACAAAAATGGTCGGCCGAGACTTATTTTTAGGTCTCCGCTATTTGTCTCGGCTGGCATTGGCAAGGTCGTCCGTGGTCCCGGCATCTATTACCACCCCCCCTTCGACCGGCGACGCCCCCCGTTCGCTCTGGAACACGACCGTCCAGTTTTGACGAATCGCCGGTCTAACGCGTTTCAATGATTAATTCGGCCGTTTCGAGAAGAGCGCCCGGCGGATTGTATAATTGAGCCGTTTTCGCCGCGTTGTCTCTCGTTTTCTCCGGCGCGATTTTCCGCTCGACTGAATCGAATTCCGCGCCGAGGAATTCCGTCCGGCCGAAACAAAAAGCTGTGAATCGCGACACGAACGCGACGAGCGATCGCCGGGCCGGCTGGCGCCGTAACAGCGTTTTACGACATTCTGGGTCTGGGAGGCGCGCGAGCGGGCCGAATTCCTCGCCGGGAGAATTTTTATTCACGCTCCGCTACTTGACGACCTGCGTGCCACGACCGTCGCTTCGTTACTTCGGTCACTTTTTGAAATCTCGATAGTCTTTCCCTCAACTTACTAATTTTTTCTTTCCTTTTCTTTCATTTCTTTTCTTTGCAATTAATCGTTTGATTGGCCAGTATTTCCCGTAAATTAATTTCAAGCATTTTTGAAATTCAATCGACTTTTTATTACTGGTTTGTAATTTGCAAGTCATGTTCTACGTATTCAAAGAAAATCAAGAAGAGGAATTTATTTACAAAAAGATATCACAGAATTTATTACATCTGTTAAAACTTCAGAAAATTGTAAAATACTAAATTGCCAGCTGTTGATCCCTTGAATGTTTTTTGTAAAATTGTTAAAGATACATTAGATGTGAAGTCAATCAAGAAATGATTTTTTTATTGTTTCAATAAAAACATTTTATTTTAAATGATACAATAATTTGATTTATTCTACGTTGTTTTCTTTTTAAGTTTTCAATTTAATTATTAATATTCATTATTATAGTTCATCAAAATACTTGTCAACGTATAGAAAGCAATACCGTCAAACGCGGTTGGTCGTAATGCGCTTAAAAACGAGTGACAATGAAGAATGATTAAACGCTGGCCAACAAATCTTTAGACAGATTTTCACTTTTACGAAAATATTTCCGATTTCTCTGTTACACAATAAAACTTTTTCCCCACGTTGTAAATGATAAATTGACTATTTACACATGTTCTTAAAAATTTTTCAAACGTTATTTGCATACGTTTATATTTCCTGGCGCGACGAAAATTCTTTACTTTTGGAGTCAACTGGAATTTGCATTTCAAGTCAGACAATTATACAATTGATTTTAAAATTTTGTTAATATTTAATTCAAAATTTTATTTGTGTCATAAATTATAAACTGAAAAAAGAAACCATAAAATTACATAGGTTCTTAGACAACTTCCACAAATAAAACTGGAGTGAAGTCGAAATTTCCTAAAAAGAATATCGTATTGTCCCAAATCGTGTTACGTTGCACTCTCAAAAACATCATTTTGGTCAAAAATTTTTCATTTTGATTAAAAAGGATTTTCTTTTCAATATTTTCCCAAGAGGAATCTTATTTATTGAAAAGGATCATTTACTCTTGAATGGAATTATACAGTCGATTAAAGTATCACAATTTTGAAAGTAAAATTTATCCTTTTTCTTTCCGAATTAATAATTTCTGTTCAAAAGGATTCGCGTTGATTGACAGGGATTGCAAATAAGAAAAAGGTATTCATTTTCTAACAAAAAGTGTATTTTTCTTCGCGTGAAATCGTTCAAATGAATATGGGATTAACACGAATTCGGACAGCTCTGACATAAGTTATGTCATAGTTAGGGAACATGTTTCTCCGTGTCATTAACATCAACATTTTTCACGTACGAAATGATCATTTTGTCAGCGCGGAGAATTATGGCGAACATTCGTGGCTCATAAATAATCATCCGTCAAAACGAGAAGTATTTGTTCGAGCAACAAAAGACGTATTTTCCAGATATTCCGTGTACTGCCAGCAAGTCTGTTCAGCGAAGAATATCGCCGGGAAGGCCATTGCTAGAACGACCTTGCCTAGAAACGGTTTAAGTACAAAGTCCTTCTCTTGCAAAGAATTCATGGCGCATTCACATATTCGACTGACGTACACCCATCATTCTGATATTAATGCAAATTAAGGGGGGAAAACATACCCAAATGGAATAAATTTAAAAAATTCCGTTCGAGCCTCCGTTTCGTTCTCAAATAAGTAACGACCTGCCTGAAGTTGCAAACCCGGCGCCTTTATCGTCCAATCAGATGACTTGCTTCGACGCTTACGACAATGACACAGAATTGCGAATTGTAAAACAAAAAGAAAGAAAATTACCGATATAGATTTATGTTATTATTATAATTATAATTAAACTATAATTAATTATATATCTAATTTATATTTGATTTATAATTTAAATATAATTATAAATATGAATATTAGCTAATTTTTTATCATTTCAAGTGGCGCTGACAATCACCTAACAGAACAATATCTTTTTTCCCCCCTTTGATTAGAAAAAAAATGATTCAGACAAAAAAGAGTTTTTTTTTTGTTTTAAATACATTAATATTTCGCACGTGCGAAGCATCCTTCACTTAAACGAATGCCTCCCGCGAAGAATGTTTTGGGAACGGTCGCAGAAAGAAAAAAGTTGATTTGCATTTGGGAATCCGCGTTAGAAGGAAAAACAATTAATTCGGCTTGATATTCGGCGCGCGGCCAGGCGTGACGGGATACCCCGGATCGAAAGGGGGCAAAAAATGAAAATTCATTAGTTCCCGCTGGCCGACGACGCTAAATCTAATAGATCTCATTAGCGGCTGGTGCCGAAACCAGTCGACCGGATAATACATCATTTTGCTTTTTTTTACGGCGCATTGTTGCTGCCTCGCCCGACGACAATTTTCGTGAGCCGGGGTTTTACCCAGGAACATTTTTTCCACGGACTTTTTTCCCCGGCCTTTGTTGATAATCAATTCAATGATTCCTCGTAATTCTAATTGCACATTTCACGGGGATAAAGGAATTCCTCACGGAATCGTGCTTCGGACCCTCGTCGTGGAACGTGCCGTTATTTCTTTATACAATTGTGTAAAGAAAACACGAGGCAACGAATGAAAGACAGAAAACAGCTTTGTTGTGCATATTTTTACGCTGCAAGAAAATCGCAACTGTTTTTTCAATCTTCTCATTTTATTTCGTTGCGACGAAATACAAGTCCCATTGTTTTAGGAAGAAAAAGATTAAACACGAAAAGAAACTTTGTACTACTACGAGTGAAATATTCATTGCGCTTGATGAATTTGTTCAGGGAATGATAATTTTTACTGCAATAGATGCTTTTGTAAAATATATTATAAAAAGTGATAAAAAATTTGGATTGAAGATTTGTAATGATCTATATTGCGGAAACGTTGATTTCGAATTAAGAAGTAAATATAACAATCAAGGAAAACGTTTTAGTGATTTGATTGCAACGTCTTGAAATCAGAACATCGTCGAATTTATTTTTTATAAATTAAAGATGATCGTTTTGACACAAAAATATTCCGTTTCAAAGCGTCTTTTTTGAAAAAGATTATTCTAAACTAAGAAAAGGATACTTTCGAATGAAAACTTTTTTTTAAATATCAAAATAAAATTTAATTGCAGTCAAAATGGAAAATTTCGACGAATATTTTGAGAGTGCGCAATAAAGTCTAATTGAAAGCTAACGACGTAAAAATGCGGAGTGAAGTCGGTGGAAACAAGCTGGAGTCGGCTCGAGTCGGAGCTATCGAGGAGCTTGTCCTTTCGGCGCAAGGATAGCGAATTTATAAACGCCAGAGTGGATTTATTTGCACGGGCGAGGCATTTTTAATCGACGGAGGACGAGCGAGGAAGGCTTTGTGAATATTTATAACGCGGGGCCGGGCCGTCGGAACGCCGGTAGCCGACGGCGCGGCCTTGCCAGGACGCCGGGCCGCAGCGACGATGACATAACGCGCACGCCTTCCGGCTGACCGGTTCGCGACCGAGTTTCGGAATGAAATGCCAAAGTGACGGGGCGCCGATTGTACGGCCGACCACGCTTGACGTCAGCGGCTCCTCAACAAGCGACGTGTTGTTTAGAAAAATCTTCATTTCGGTAATTCGATTTGACAAAACATTCGGCCAAATGTCGATTCAATTAATTCTACTTGTTGATATTCAATGTTGCTACCTAAACAAATGGTATCCAATTTGTTTCTATTTTTATTTTTATAACAATAAGAAACACTATTCAAAATATCCTTTTGGATGAAAATTTTTCTTTTAGTTTAAAAATGATTTTTAAATTTAAATATTTTCCTACAAGAAATCTTATTTATTGAAAAGGATCATTTTCTTTTGAAAAAAATGTTATTCTATTTCTTTCCAAATTAATACTTTTTCATTACCAAATTGTTCAATTTGACAGTTTTTCAATTTGACTACTTTGAATTCTTAAAATCTTAGAACAAAAACAAGTGAAACGCGACTGTAAAAATGGTTATGAAGATGAAGTCGTAAATCGTTATGAAGAGGACAATAGGTCGTAAATTGAAATTGACTACTATTCGCCGTTGTGTTCAATTGTTATAACTCATTAAATTATTATAATTAACAAAGCGTTCTAACAAGGACTGTAACACTATAATCATCATTTAATATTTGCCACGAAAACGTTTCTATTCATTCAATGCGTATTCTTTTTAAACGGAAAATAATTTAATTGAATGGAAAATAATTCTTTGGAATTGTACTGTCAGATGCAAATTTGCCAGTTCTTTTTCTCAGATTGATTTAAACCTATTATCCATGATACGTGTTTATTTATCTTCTGTCATGTTTTTATTGTTTTTGTTTTAATTATTGCCTTTATTATAATTTCGTATCAAGACAGTCACGCGCGAAATCCGATACCTTTAGAATTGATACCAGCAAAAATGCAAATCTTTTTGTTATGAAATTTAATGCATTTTAATACTGTAGTTAAACGTCGGTATTTAAGCAGCTTATGTTAATATGGGATGATATAAAGTGGCCTAATTTTATTGCTTGTGTACAAACAATGTCGAAATCGAACGTACGTATCTTTGGATCTCATAATTTATGTCCCGGCGATTCGGTTTATTTTGACCCCGAAAATGAGCTATGTTTGTGGTATCAACCTAAACGTCTTATCTATTAAAAGTCCAATTTATTGCTTAATTACGTTGGGCAACAATTTTTTCTCTTCCGAGGCTTTCCTTGATATATAGAGAATATGATTTGATGAATGACAGATATTAATTTGACACTAGTGGTATAGTGATAAATTTCAATTATAATTTGAATATTAACCATGACTGGTGGCAAAAAATTTCTATCGCTCGAAAATTAACATTGAACATCATTTTCAAAGTGTCATTTTGTATATATTCGTAAAAAGGTTACGTTGACTAAAGAAACTGATTCAATGTTTCAAATAATATCTGTCTTTATATGTCGTCAAGGAGAAACTTTCTTGAGGAAAGATACATTTCTTAAAATTTGAGATTCAGTAATTAATAAGTGAATTATTAGTATACTGTAACTAAGCGTTATGTCAATAATGTAATGATTAAAATTATTCTTGATAAAAAAAATGTTTGGCTAAAAAAAAAAAAAAATAAACTCAAAGACTGACATATAACGAGTGAAGAATGCGACGTGTCCGAAAAGTTTCCACACCGATGGCATATTTCTCGCATTCCTCGACGTATTTGATGAACTGCATACATTTGTGAAAAAATGCCCATGAATAATTAATAATCCAAATATTTTGATAAATTTCAGCCGGTGGTCAATAGTTTTCCACTTCCACGTAAAAAAAGGGGAGAGAGAAAAAAAAGAAAAAACAACGTCAACGATTTTTTTTTTTTTCATTCTTGACGTGCGTGCTTTTCAATCGCGAAATAAATCAAAGACGAAGAAGAACGTCAAGGAATATTTTATCCTCTTTCAACGAATTGAATTTTGCGTGGTCTTGTCACGAAGAAAAACATAGTTTCCACGATCGAAAATGTTTACCATCTTCGCATTTTTCTCGCCTCGTAAATCTAAACACCGTCCATGTTTTATCCCACTTCAAAAATTCGATCGTTAATTTCATCGTAAATCGAAATTCCTGTGACGTATTATTACGACTGACCACTATTAAATAATATGATAATATAACAATAATATAATAATAAAAAAAATGACGTTTTGACATTGTATTTGAAGCTTGTAATTCGAAAATCGTTCAACCAGGCAATTTCAAGTTACCCTCTTTTAAGCTCGACATTTCAGCGGCGAACGAATGCGTGAAAGACATTTGTTTAACGAATTATTGGCTGCGACACGCGCATTGAAGTCGCCGGTTTAATGGCGCGACATTTGCGTGCGCTATTGTCCGCGGTCGGCTTTTGTGAACGCGATGTCAAAACGAGAGTTAACAGCGCAACGTGAAAACATCGGCGTCCGCCTTTGATTGCTCGTTATTGTTCGTAAATTATAGGTCGGTTTCTTTCGTCGCATTTCGCGTTTTGCGGCTTCTCGCTTGCACAATACGTCCGCGGCGTATCCGAAACTGTTTTGCAATCTTACACGTCCGCAAATTTGCATACGAATTATATAATTCGTCGTGCAATTCGTTAAATGCACCATTCAAATGCTTCTTTCTGTCTAGAAAGTAAGATTACATTTGCATTAACATCCTTTTAAGATAAGCGAAAAAAAGAATTAGTCAATAAGTTAATGAATCAATATATAAAAGAAGTAATGAGTTATTAAATATACAAATATGTACATTAATGAATGGGTTTCAATAATTTATAAATAGTTAAAGACTTAATGAATTTTGATTTATTGATAGGTTGGTGGATTGTTGGATTGATGTAATACTAAATTAATAAATTGATTGTTAATCGAATAATGATTTAATGAATCATTGATTCAGTAGAGAAATGTATTAATGAATCGATAATAAATCAGTATAATCGTTGGTCGATGAATCATAAAAGCAATGGATCAATAATTATGTTGATCAATGAATCAATTAATCAATAATTTAATGGACGAAAAGAATAATGTATCAGCAATGGATTAATAGTATTTGATTAATAGTATTCGATTATTAATAGTATGGATTAATAATATTTTGCTGGTCAATCCAGGGCCGTTATTTCCTGACAATCGCGCAACCAAAATCCATCGTACGGCCGCAAAAACGTTCGGCGGCTGGCGTGCGACCGGCAAAAAAGATTGTCCCGGCGTTTGCGAAATAATTGCGACAAAGTGATCTTCTCATTTGCCTGCGGTGTTATTACCGCGCGCGGGCGCTTGCGACATGCGCGCACTTTCTTCTGCGAGTTCATTCGTACGCAATAAAACCTCGGCGAATTTTTCCGCACGTACGCGCGAACGTTCGTATCGGACGCGCGCTTGCACTTTTTGCGACCCGGAATCGATTCCAAGTTGCGACACGGTGCCGGTGGTACGGTTATTCAACGACTCGGCTTTGTCAATTGTGTCAAAAAGTTGTCGATTCCCGGAACATTATTATTTTTTTGAACTCTTGTTTAATCGAAGTATAAGAAATCGATTAAAACAATAACTAGTTATTGATGATTTGGGTTATTAATTATTTCTCGACTGATTGATCGGATGACTGACTATTGTTTGATTTATTTCCTTATTGACTTTTAGGTTTAATTATATAATTATTAACTGTCTTGTGGATAAATTTAATTATTAAAATGTCATTTGAGTAACTAATCTGTTTTGTCAATTAGTCCATTCATTAATTGATTGTTCTGGCGATTATTAACATTTAATATTCTAATTTTCGTGGCACGTATATTTTCATTCAATTATTTGTTTTCTGATTTATTTACTTTGTGATCCATCGAGGTCCAACTCAATACAATGATTTGACAATTGGTTAAGTTCAATATCCCATGTGTTAATGGTATTTGAACGGTGAGTTATAGTTGTGATTTGAGGAAGGATGCAGCAGCCGGGAGAGGATGCGCAACGCCGGAAAGCAATCGGCGACTGCGGAAGCTGACGCTACGGTGTGGGAAATGCGTTCTTTGTGGGCTCCAACAGTCATTGCCCCGGTGCGCGGAATTCGTTACGGTCCGCGTGATACCGCAAGTCGCGATGAAAGAGGAGAGGATTCGATGCTTGCAAATATGTATGCCGCAGAGATCGATGACAACTGTTATTGTTATTGTTGAAATTTATAAAACTCGTCTAGTAATCGAAAATATTACATTTTACGACGAAAAAGTGCATAAGGCTGAAAAAATGAAAGGAGAAAAATATGTATTGATGAAATATAAATTCATAATTTGTCGATTCAGGCAAAAATATAAACCATCACAATCGATCAAGATTAATTGGGAAATCATCCCGTGAAAATTGTGTCGTCTTGTTTTGAAGTCAAGCAACTTTGAGGGAAGGATAACAAATGAATGGGTGACTACAAAATAAGAAATATTTCTCAAATGGAAATGAAATGTATAAATCAAGACGGGGAATGTGTTAAGTGCGTATAAAATAATACTGATTTTTTAAAAAGTTACAACTCATAGTGAAATTTAATATTATTCATTACAAAAATTATTATCCAATAAAATGTGTAATAAATTGTAATTTTATCGATACCCTCGTAATACAATACTTTCCGAATAAAAAACAGTAAAATGTCTGATAATTTGTTGTACTTATTGTGATAAAATTGTTCTCAGTGAAGCCACAATCTCACTCGATCAAGATTGTTCAATTAGTGATTGAAACGCCAGCTGTATTTCCATATGTGCATCTCATTGTAATAACAATGTTTTCCGCGCGAGAGAGGAAAGGACGGAAAATGGCAAAATTATGCAAGCCCCATTGTTGTAAACAAATTGTTTGCATTAATGTAACGATTTAAAGCCGAAGGACGGCGGACGTTCGATGGAAGAATAACCGACCGAGCGATTTTGTCGCGGGCGAACGAGCCTCGCGGCGATCTAAAAATTTTATTACGTTTCGCGGAATATCTCGGCCAAGTGAAAGTTTTTTCTCCTTTTTCCGTTTGGTTTGTTTGTTTGCACTTTTACGATCACGTTGACAGATAAAAGTCGTTAATTAAGGACAACGTTCCTCGTTTCTGTGCCAACTTGGCGATCTGTTGACCGGATCATCGGGAACGAGATCAAGATCGTTAATTGATTTTTTATTGATTTTGCCCTTTTTTTATTTTTGCGCTTGTTCTTTCGCTTCTCAGTTTTTTCTTACTTTTTTTTTCCCTGGGTTTGCTAACAGGTGTTTCAAGGCTCATTTCCCTCATTTAATTCGCCATGGAAACAAAAAGCCACTTTGGTTTTGGTCACGACATTTCGATACGATTTTTTCCCCTGAGAGGAAATTTCGGTCAGGATTTTTTGTCCGATGAGACGACCGATTATTTTCTACATGATTACATTATACTTGTTTCAATAATAACAGAATTTAATTTTTATAAGAGAAAACAATTTCAATAATTTATGAATTGTTTTTACGAACATTTTTTACCACTCCATTTTACTTCCTTGAAGATTGCCTTTTTTTTCAATGAGACAAAATCAATAATAACTGAAAACGTTCGTTTTTGATTTCATAAATTTTGACTGCAAATAATTATGATTTCATTGCATGTAAACTTTACAGTAAAAATATTTATACTTTTACAATTTGCCAACAAACTGGATAATCGATAAGTGAATATAATTGGCAGATAAACGATAGAAATTTGATTTATGTCCGATTTGAAAGCGAGTTATTGAAGGTGGCAGTCTAATTTTAGACGGAGACCTTCGGTACAAGTGTACCGGAGGAAATTATGGAAATGAGTCGAAAGGGACTGGTAGTTAGAATGACAAGGTATATATCTCTCATATTTTTGTCATAAATCGTCAAGAATAAAAAGAATTTAATGGTATCAGAAATTTCGTCCTGCAATTTGTTATAAGTCTTTCACCGATTATCGAAGTGATAAAGCAAAGTTGGAGCCACTTTCATCGAATATTATATACAAAGTTGAACAAAAACTACTACAGATCTATATTAAATGAGAAAGTACATTAAGATAATTTCCTTCTAATTTATAAAATGTTGAATATCACTTCACATCAAGTAAAAATATATTTACAAAAATTTGTTGTTTTTTTCAATTTTGTTGAAGAAATAAATTTTGACTGTCAAAACAGTCGACATTAGTTTAACGCAAATACTTTTTAAATTTGAAAGATAAATCAAAGCAAAAAAACAGTGAATTTCTAAGATTATAGTTACGGTATTTCAAGACGGAAATAAATAAAAATATCTTTGTCAGATACTATTCGAAAGATGTTGTTCGAACCTTTGTTGCGTTCGTCTGAAACGCGCGAAGTCAATAACAGTAAATGCTCAGTTATCGATAGCGTGTCGATAGTTACAGTAGCTACGGGAAATAAAGGCCTGGTTAAAAGGCGTACCGTTATAGACGTCGTAACTCAAAATGATATTTCAGCAATTCGTTGCCGAACACAATATATGTTGTATCAGCGTATAAATGTCTATTGCCTTGAATACGACGGTAAAATGTTATCTCAGAAGATTTTTACTTTGAAATATTATATTGCTTAAATAAGTAAGTTTCTTAATACTTTTTCAAATACTTAGGAAACTTTCTCGTCTTTAAAATTAATTTTTTCCAATAAAATTAAAAAAATACTGCAATATGCAACCAAAGTAGAAAAGATGATTCGACTGCTTAAACTTATAACTGAAAATCGTAATTTTCTAATAACCTTAGAAAGTTTTGCGAAATAGTTTTCAATGATTTGATAAGTATTCCGCAAATCCCGTCGGAAGTAAACGCAACGTCGACAAATCTGTGCGTTCAAAATAAATGGTTGGCACGTTACAAAAGAATCGCATTATTTGTCATGGGTTATTAATATTTTTCGGCGCTGCATCGTGATTTCACCACGGAAATCGCGGCAAATGTTTTCGATCGTAAACACCGATAAGGCGCCGATGCGGCATCAATAAAACATATAAATTTAATTAAACCACACACAGGTGATATTCAAATGAACGATGCGTGAAGGCGTTTTTTTCTTTATCAATTACACGGCGACACGGTGATAGACAATTTTTTCGTCGCGTTGTCTCGTGCCGGGCATAATGAGCAGACACCATAAATTCCGACTTAAGACGAATAATGTCATCGTCGGCGCGGGCAAAAAGTCGCGTAAAAAAGCGTCGGATGCAAAGGTTTTCGCGGGGCACAACAAAAAGGTGGCAGGTTTTTTTTGCGACGATCCGCGGCACCGGTCGACTTTTTTTCCTCGCGCCCGAAAGCGCCGTACGAAATCACAATCGGCGTTGCGCAATGCACCTTCGCGAGGAATTTCGCGCCGCGCGAGGTCGCGAGTGATCAACAACGAAAACGAGAGAAATAATGCAGCTGAAAAAGAAACGAAAGTGCGATGCAAAAACGAGGGTTTTGAAATCACGAATGTTATTATGACTTGACTGTACAAATTTTGAAGTTACGGAAAAATGTCTTACTTTAAAACAATTGATAGACGTAATCGTAAGTTGAGCGGCACTGCGTTACAAAATTCACGTGTTTTTAATGCGTTTCAATTTCGTATTCGTAATAATGAAATTTTAAATTACTTTAATAAATTAATTTATATAAATTTGTTTTACCGTCTTTAAGACGAACTTAAAATATTCCCTTCCTTGTTTACTGGTTCTGTTTTTTTGTTAAGAATTGAATTCAATCACTGGACGTTAAACGAATCAAAGGTCGTACTTTTGTTAGTCCGGTTTCGACTTTTTGAACTGGGGAATCGCTTTCAATAATTGTTTGATCCTCTTCGTTATTTCGCGTTCTATTTAAGGACCAACTTGAAATTCCAGTTCTTTTATGCACGAGCGCGCTATCTTGGCCCGAAATATTTGGGACGGGATAATGAATTCCTTCGAAGGTCCGGGTTTTCCCGCGTACTTTTTCAGGGAGTTCAAAGATCACGTTGAATCGGGCGCCTTAGTTTGATGTAAAGAACGGTCGTTTGTAAAGTTTCAAACGTTTCGCGAATACCTCACAAACATCTTCGAAATTATAAATCATTTTTATGCAATACTCGGTAACATAAATTAAACAAAATCATATTCTTTACTGTAAAACGTACGATTTAATTCTTTTTTCATTCAGCTTTTTTCATATTGTCTTTTAGAAGATAATTTACAGGCATTTAATTTATTTTATAATTATATGAATTAAATCCATGTCGAATCGTGTTATTTAAAATACTTGTAAGTCAAGTAAACTATTTTTAATAACTTGAACTATTTTTTTTCAATAGACAAAAATTTTGTGTAATGAATAGACCAAATGAAGGAAAGAGAGTTTGCGAAAATTGTGCAAAAAGTCCAGGCCGTCGGGAATCACTGAACGCCGAGTCGAGCATTTTTCGAAAATGCCACTTGGACACTCGCTTGACTAGTCCCGTTCGCGTGCTAAATTTTTTAATCTCCTTATTTCTCCAAGAACGATCGGAATGCCAACAGCTAGCTCGAAAGAATGACTCGGAAACCTCGAGTACAATTTACCAGTCGCTCGTATGTATGTGGTCGACTTTTTCTCCCTCTTCGGCCCCCTCTTCCACCGTCTTTCCTGCCACTTTTTTTCTCCTTATTTCCGCGCAAATATTTACAATGGCGGCTACTCGACGTCGTAAACCGTTTCGGGCTTTCTCGCCTGGTCAAAAATTTCGACGCACGATAAACGATACTGTTATAATGTAACGTTCCGTTCGATATTTTCGCGATAAATTGCCGGCGGTTCGGAAAGCGGAGAAAGGTGCGTTTGAAAGAGCGATGACCAAATTTTCAGGGTTCATCGAAGAATGACGATGGGGATCACAATTTTCATCTACATTTTTTTTATCACAATTTTAATGAAATTAGTTATCACAATTTTAATGAATTATTTGCGTCGGGCGGAACTGCGTGAACAAGTGAAGCCGTTCGGATCTTGCGAGAAATTTCTTGTATGACTTATTACCGAATAAACGTTTTACGTAATTTGATGCAGTTAAAGTCCCATTCGCAACTTCTTATTTTAATGGTGATATTACTCACACGATACTTCGGTAACAGAAGTGCAAAAATTCAAGCAGGTGGAAACTTTTTTGTAAGCTTTGCCATTCCTTTTCTTATTAAGGCATTATTAAGGCCGAGAAGTTTGGGAAGTTGAATGATTCAATATAAACAGTATTTCTTTATCTGACTTTCTGATTTTTCGTTTAATTTAAAATCTAACAATATGATATATATTATATATATACATTTATATACAAATGTCAGTAATCTTTGGATTAGGACCACGGAATTAAAAAGAAAGTTTTTATGAAAACACTTGCACTTGCGAATTTCATCTGATAGATAGCTGGCACCGTCATTATTAAATAGTTTTATTAAGGTGCATCCAAGTTTTTGCGCGCTTTTTACGCACGAGCGAATTATAAAACGCGATCGTTATTTCCGATTATAAAACCAACGTGAAATTCGAGCGCGTTGCGCAATGTTTCGTCGAAATCGAATTTAATAAAATCGTTACAATCGTGGCCGTCGGAACCCGGACGTTTTCATCGGTTTCGATCGCTCTTTGATTGTTGGATAGATCTGCGTTGCACGAAAAAAAAGCACGTAACGCAATTTGTATGGAAATTTGCGACTTTTTATTGTCGCGTATAAATAACTTTTCATAATGATTACTTGTAATAGGAGTATAAAAATGTTCCGGCATAATTTGCATTGCCGATGCAAAACGAAGCGGGCAAGTTTATGTAACACAATTTTATAGTGTCAGTCTTTACTTTTTTGTTTTCTTTGTCGTTTCGTTTGTAAGTTAAAAAATAATGCAAAAAGTGATCGTAATTTTGTGCATATGAAGCATCGCTTTTACGATGCTGAAATTTTATGGGATTCATTCATATTTTTTTTTAAACGTCTGCTTTTTCTCAATTTATTATTAATTGAAAATTAATCTGTTTCATTAAAAAGAGTCTTAAAATCCAAGCAAATTTTGGGATTATTGTATTTTTTTTTTTTATGTTTTTAAATATAAGTCTTCATAAAAAAGTGTTAATAAAAATACAGACGCGCTTTAATTTGATTAAAAAAAAGTCAGATTGATAGATTTAATTAACCTTGAGTTCATTTGCTCAGTTTCTGTTCATATTGCGAAAAATCGCAAAAATATCGTTTATCATATGAAACCGCATGACGTCTATTTTCGGTACGCCCTATAAGAAAAAAGTAGCCAAATCTGAATGGAGTAATTAAAATTTTCTGATGGAAGTATTCGTATCCGGAGATTTTGTTCGCGCAGTTGTACGTTTGGCAAAATAATTGTCTTGTCATTGAAATCAATCAGAATTTAAAAGGAGAAAGTTTCGGGTTTGAACGGGCAGAAGCGACCAACGGCAGAACGGTGACGAGTCGATAGAAATTTTGCGCACGTAATGCAAAGTGTCAAGAGAAATGCACCGCTAGTGAGAAAATTGGACTCACTTCCATCTTACGAACTGCCAAAATCGATGGCCTGACTTGCCTTTTCGGGTCTATTATAAATTTTGCTATGCCGTCAATTTTGCACTTGAACGTTTTATCAGTGCAACGATCTCACTTTACCGATGATTTTAAAATATATTGTAACAGTATATACATATATTGTAACATATATCACGTACGGAAGAAAAAAATTACAACTCATTAAAAAAATTTTTTTCTTAAATTAATTTTAATTACTGCAAGTTCATTTATATATTGAATTTATTTTGAACTAATACTTTGTTTTAGTACTTTGACATTAATTTTTCTATAATTTGTAATTTACATAAATCTGAAATTGATAGTATTACATGTTTAATGTAAATTTTTTTGTCTACAATGTAGACAAAATTTGGATACTTCCCATTGACTATTGTAACATATTTTCCATTATTCAAACAATCACAGAATTAATAAGTTCACAAAAAAGAATCTCAGAAGAAATATGTATTAATATGTCAATAATACGGGTGAGAAAAAATTGAAAATAATCTTTAAATTCCAGCATAATTGCGATGTTAATGTCGCAAAACAAAGGCGCCTAAAATGGAATTCGAAGTTTGATATCCAGACGATTGATTAATATTAATTAATCGCATTGTCAACAAAGTCGTCTGACCGTAGAAAAACATACTTTACGAGCTGCGAAGAATCGATAGAAATAATTATACAAAAATGCTTCCTCCTCCTCTCTCCTTTTCAGATGATCAAACTGGGAAATGCTCGAAATTTTCCGAAACTTCTTCGACGAGTTTTGTGCCGCCGAGTATTTCAGTCGGAAAACGTCGAGAGTTTCTGCACTTGCAATCGAGATTTTTCTATGATTGCGAAAATTGCTTGACACGACTCCCCGGACTTTCTCCGCGCCAATGTCAATATTTAAAGGAAGGAAACGAGACGACCTAGACTTGAATGAAGAAGGAGAAACAGAGGAAGATGTTGGTGTGCAGCGAGATTAATCATACGCTAAAAATAGTTCCTTTCGCGTGCTTACGAAGCAATTGAAAAAAGTCAGCTAATTTCTTCTAACAATACTCCAATTTTTAAAGTTTATTATTGAAATTCAATCAAATCTCGCTCAAGTCACCTTATTGTTGCGACTAATCTTATCGTATAAATTTAATCAATAAATTTAATTTAAACAAATTTAACCAACAAAAAAAACTATTCGTTTCCCCGCAAGTTTTAAAAGTGTAATCCACCTTGTTAAAATGCAAATCGTCCCAATTTCAATTTAAAATTGCAATAATTAAAACTTTTGTAACATTTCCAAGTCAAAGCGGTTTTAATTCAATTAAAAAAATTGAATTACAAATTATAAACGAGCATAGACCCAATTTGGAGAGTCGTAATGAAATCTATTTTTCTTTGTCGGAATTTCCGAGCGGCTGAGAAAAACGATTCAAGTCGGCCGACCGAACGGGGGGAAAAAAATTAATTATTTATTCGCTGCACTGGACGGAGCCAAATTAAACGTTTGAAATTCATCAGAAAGATTACTCGAGCGTGACAAGCAAAGCCGAAGTCTCGTCGTAAGTGTAGGATTATGGGAATTTCGTGTTCTGCCTTTGACCGCAACTAGCAAAGGACATTTAATTTGACGTCACGTGCGTTAGAATGATCTCCGTGTTAAAAGTAGGAAAAGAAGGGAAATCGATAAAAAAAAAGGAGACAAAAAAGGGGAAAAAGTTGCTCGGTCTGTGATGTATGGTTGTGATTGTGTATAATTAAGATATTTTAGTCGTTCCGCCCGCCATTTTTCTGCCCCGTCCGGTCGATCGTAAACACATTTTTTATCCTAGCCCGTTGCTCTTGGTGCCTTTCGTTCGCGTGCGCGTCGTTTGTCTCTGTCTTCATCGACGGTTTATTACAACGATCGTTAATATTACGTTATTGCAGCGCGAGGTGTCTCCGTTTATGTAAGAGCGCAAAATTATTGGCGCGTAAAATGAAATGTATTGCTTTGGCGTACGTGGTAGAAAAGTACGAATGACATCGTCAAAAGTTGCCGAATAGCAATCGTGATTCTCGCTTCAGTCGTTCTTCCGTTTGAATTTGATCTTTTTTACCTATTTAGTTTCTTTTCACGTAGACATTGAAATATAATCAGATCGATACTTTTGTATCAATTATATTGTATATAAGTCGTCTACTATAAAATCATTGTTATCTTTTTTAATTCATTATTACGATTATTTAATAAAATGTGTAATGTAAAATTGTTACATCAACAGTTTATTCCCTCAATGTAGATTGTCTCAGTTAATTATAAAATTTAATAAGGTCTGTTTGAGATTCGATTGTTCAAGATCTCATTATTATTTTTAATCTCCTTTTTCGCTTGAAACCGTTTTCAATATAAATTTACTTAGGATCGACTTTTAATCAGCTTAATATCAGTTTACTGAAATCATCGGTTTTAATTGCGACCGCGCAAAAAGTTAGTGATCGAATATAATAATAATAATTAAAAAAATCCGATCTTGCTGTCGATAAATTAAATATTAATGCGGTCCGAAAAGCGAGTCACGGCTTTGCGCTTGACGTCAATAAATTCTTCAGCGATTTGGTCGAGTCTTTTTCACGGCACTGCCGAAATTCCTGTTCATTTTTCAGCCAGTCCCGGCATTCGCATCTGAATATTAATGTCTAATGAAATTCTCCGCGCGCGCTCCGCCGGCATCCTCGTTATTCTCCAGAAAAAACGTCATTTGGCGCCATAATTTAAAACCAGCTGAAGTTAACCACGAGCGGGTGACGCGCGACCGCATTATCGTCATGATATGCAAATCCTAGAACGGTACTTGAATTTCGATTGGAAATATATCGGATGTACCAAAGTACGTTGATATATATCATATCTTGAAACTTTATCATCATCGAGTCGCAAATAAACATTTTACCAATTAAATTAATTAATAACAATGACCTTTTTTTGTTAAATCATTCGATATTTATAAGCGAATGAAAATTCCAAAAATTGGATAAAGTTCGTCAAACCGAATAATTATTTGTATTCTTGATTCGATTTTAAATGAAAAAAAAGTTTTTTTTTTTTTTAGTGAATTATCACGTGTACATGTATGCACATTAAATACGCACAATGTTACGACACTAAAAGTACACGCTTTTAAATAATAATAGAAAACCACTTACCGAAAGACGAAGGCGTCCTACTTTGTAAAAGATAGCGTACTTCCAATATTTAAACGTCGATTTCTATTTGTTTTACACTGTCCGAATCTTTGGTTCAGAAATGCGTCGAACGTTAGACGTTCGGACGTCTGAAAAACTGGCGTAAAATTTCCGGCCGATCGCGGGAACAAAAAGGCACCCGCGGAGTTCGACAATCGCAATTGATTTTACTTGAAATCGGCTTTGCGTCATCTCGGGGATTCCCTCGGGTCTTCGCTTCGCCGAATTTCGAACATTTTCACCGAGTCACGATGTTTGACAGCCGCTATTGATTCTCGACGTCGAGTGATATCACTTTTGACGTGTTTCTCGAGAATGAACGAGCGTGCGAGGTCGACTTGTAATTAAACGACGGGATTGGGCCACATTTTTTTATACAGCAACACAATTTTGACCGGTGCGTCACGACAGGGAAAAGCCTTTATTTAATGTCAGCTTCCCCGAGAACGATGCGGACATGGAAGTTAAAAACAGTCGGACCTAATATTTGCTGCTTCGAAATTACGTCGAATTCAGTGTAAAGCCAAGTATTTTTTAATAAACAAAGTTTTATGTAAAATATTTTTGGGTTGAATGTTCCCTTAAGGTTTTCTTTTTTAATACTCAAAGTAGCCAGTACTCGCAGTGCTCTAACTCATTTTTTTAATAATACTAATTGACTTTTTATATCGATCGATAATTCTTTTTTCGTCAATTTATTATTAAGAATTACAACGTTCGATCAACAAGCATTACAGCAAAAACATTCTTATTGGACCGTTAATTAGTCGATAAGCCGAAAGCAGTGAAGCTGCCAACAAAAAGTTTCGTTCTATCATTCTTCTTAAAAAGTAATTCCCGCTGAATGGTACCACGTGTCATTAATCCCGGTGAAATTTGTTTTACATAATGTCGGAGCAATAAAATCTTTTTTATATACCCCCTTCTTTTCGTTTTGATTAATCATAATTGAGCGCCAAGTTAGCCTTCACGAACAAAAATATATTCGTTAAAACGTATTTCGTACAAAAATAATCTATTTTATTTGACATTTTATAAATTAATTATATGGAATGCATAAAAAATATATATCAAATACTTGCATTATTGTGAAAAATATATTTCGTGTTTACAAGATATATTTTTTTTTATATTTTCGAAATATATCTCAAAATATACTTTCGTCCGTGAGGGAGGCACTATTAAAAAAACAAACGCACGACGCGAAAAGAAGGATAAAAATAAAGCGACGAAGGTACTTCGCATCGTGGCAAATGGCATTCGTACGATAATTCTTACCTTGAGTGCAGTTAAATTTAACCTCCCGGCGCCTCGGCTGGACTTCCTTATTGCGAGTCTCTGGTTCTTGCATTTCCTCTGCAGGTCTCGATGCCGCGTCCAAGCGATCGAAAGGTGCACTGCTGAAACGCAAATAAAAAGAAAGTTACACGAAATGACCATTTTAAGGGAAACATAAATGCATCAACAGTTTCATTGGAATAATGCTTTTGCAATTTACTTTATCAGACAGTAAATCCGACGTTCTGATAAACACTTTTTAATTTTACACATTCCTTGCGACGAGCAACGTTTATAGCTTGCGATAGAAATTAGTCATTGCAAACGAATAGCTTTCGATAGTCAAAAATGAGAATTTTATTTTTTACAGGATATATTCTATAATACATTAGCGATATAACTAAATAATAAACTTGGCTGCAATGTTGCACAACTCGTTGTTCGTCGAAGAACAATGAATACCAACAAATTGTTTCCCGAATTTTCCAAGACTTTCTAGATGCCAGTAATACTTGCAGCTGCGAAACATGATCGCTGATTAAAGCCATTCACTTTGACCTAGAGAGTTAGTCCGGCAAAAAGGTTGTTTACCGATGTGCGGTAAATTTTAATCTAATGGATCGCCGTTCGAAATATTTTTTTCAAACAAACATCAATTACTAATATTTACTTTTTAAAGGGAATCAAGTAGAAACTCCAGTACTTTGCACCTTGTCATTATGTTATAACGACGTGAAACAAGTGGGACAACGTGATTAATCACGTTGTACGATATTAATTGAAATTTACACGAAGTCCATTTCTCGATGCAATTTTCACATTCTTTTAAATCATTTTATAGCTAATAATGATTAATTTACGTGTTAAGATAATTATTTTGATTGATATTAGAACGAATTTTCAAGACAATCTCATTTTTATTTATAAACAAAGTAAATGCACTTTGAAGATAAATGTTAATAAATTGTAATTAGAAACAGTGAATAAAGGAAGAAGAACGTTAACACTGATTTGAACATTGAATGAAAATGAAAAATTGAAACAGTCAATAAAATGAGATACAACTTAAACTAAATTGATAACATTTTTGCATTATATATTGACTCCACACTTGGACAGAAATCAATAATCTTCAAATTTGAACGGGAGAAAAATTGACAACTCGACATAATTGTTTCCGTTTAACACACACTTAAATTATATTCTTGAAATGTCCAACGTTTATTAGTAAATGAAGATGAAATCTGATATCAGTTTCCAGATATAAACAACGGTGCTGTTTATTGAACGAATGAATAAGAAAATGCCTTAATACATTGACGTTTTCGAAGACAAAATTTATATAACAAACAATGTAAATTAGAATGTAATTTTTGTTTAGCAAACAACGCCGTGGATTTTGATTTTGAGCAAGCATTTAAACAACTCCGTCGCGTTTCGCCATTGCATCCGGTGCAACGCGGCGGCGCCGCGGTACGGTCGAAGGATCGCGGTGTCGAGGACTCCGCGGCCAAGTGGTAGGATGACCTAATCCCACGCCTCGGCGCCGCAGCATATAACCCTGATTCACTCGCTCAAAAGTCAGTTAATCGCGAGCGCTCTCGAGCGAACACTCGCCACACGTCACGGCTGCCCGTTCGCCTCGTTCTCTCCTCCTAGCATCCGCCTATTCCGAAGGGACACACGCTCGCCGGCATTCCAAGTTTGCGACTCGCGCTTCAACGGTTCCATCTTGTCGCCGGGAAAAGTCGCGCCGAAAATGGCTATGACTTCGGCGTGCGTTTTCGCAGTTTCGTTGTGTCTGCTGGCCCAGGCCAGCGGCTCGGCTATTCCGATGTGGGAGTTCCTGTCCAGGCCCGAAAAAGTAGGTCCCGCCGCGCTCGGCGATCAAGTTTGTGTCGGTCTTGTGAAGTTTTTGTGACGGAAACTATGGACCAACCTTGCACTGGGATCAAACAAGTCAAATGGCCATTGGAACGATTTTGCCATTTTTATGAACAGTGACATTGGGACAAAACAGATTTAACAACGTCTCAATTAACGTTTCAATTTCATAATCTCGACACTTGACATAAGATCAATGTTCAAAATCGAACGTTCAATCTTTAATCAAGTATGCTTCGAAGTTGGGTGGAAATTGACATGTTCTTTCAGCGTTCGGTGACTTGAAATGTTTTTGTTTCAATGCCATTTTTTTTCTGTGTCGGTTTTCAAGGGAGAGTTTTGTCGGAAGACGTAGGTCGATGTTGAGTTGATTTCAGACAACTGTTTTTGAATGAAACGGAAAAATTTTTGGATTGAAAACAGAGGAAATGGTACGAGTTGAAATTTCAGTTTAGTGCGGATTACGAGTCAGATAGGAAAAAGTGTTATTTTTAATCTTCGAAAAATGATCTTTTCCTGCAGAAGATGTGAGACTACGCTGAGAAAAATGATTATAAGAGAGCATTTGAAAAATTGGAGAGAATTTCATTTACTTTCATCACTAGTCATAAAGATTCCAAATGTATATTTTTATTATACCACCTTTTCTTTTTCTCTTACAGCAAGAAAAATAACATTTAATGCAATAATATAACCGTTAGATTGTATAGTCTTAGGCAAAAAATCGAGATGCTCTCTGAACAAATTATCGTAACTGGTTATTTTCGACGAAACATTACTTTTCATTGGTCGTTAATGATTTTTCTCAAAGTCAATCGATAGCTTAATATTTTTTGGTATTTAAATTTTTTAGGTAACAGCTTACAGTATGTTATTACATCACCAAAGATTGTTTACAATAATTAGTTGAAAAATACAACTTGTTAAAATAAAAAAAGAAAAAGTAAAAGTTATGCAAAATACTTTTAAACCATTCCATTATTCTTACAAGTTTTCTCATAGAAATTTCTTCATTGTTATCTAATTCTATTTATTACTTGCTAATTCATTCAATAAATTATAACTTTATGACCCGTTAAAATACTTCTGAACAACTTTATAACATTAGCCTTATTACAGCTGCTTTTACGTGAAAATATCGTTTTCTATCGACAAAAAAAATTTTGTTATGAGATTTTATGTGATGGTGAAATGAAGTGAGTTCAGAATCCACATTCTACGTTCATATATACATTCATATATGTTAATATTAATGAAATATGTATAAAAACATTATCAACGTCAATCACGACATCTTCAATTTAAAACACTCAACAATAAAGCTAATTACTCCGCGTCTGAAAAACAATACGAAATTTCACATTCATTTCTACTTTCCGTAAACATCCGTACACTCAACAACAGCAACAGCTTTCAATTTATTACCATCATAGTCATTAAGCATCGCAAAATGGTCCATAGTTTCCCGTTAAGTGATCAAATCAATCATGTCGAACAAAAACTTCACGTCAAACGAAAGGAGAAGAAAAGAAAAAGGAGCAGTACAACGATGTACACAATTACAAGCGTTTCTATTTTTGAATACAGTGATTGAAACCACTGAATTGCAATCACGTATAAATAATTGTATAGTTCCTCATACACGACCTTACGAGCGCAAAAAAAAGAAAAAAAAAAAGAAAAAAAAATCCTGCTGATTCATTCCTTCATTCGACTGAGATCTGGCATTATAAGCATGATTTAAAACAAAACATTCCGACATTTTTAAATAAGTAAATTAGCGATAATAATACCTTCGTTCGGTAATAAAAAAAGGTTTGGAGTCAAGTTTATCAAATTATTAGTAAAGAAGTTTTTTGACTAATGACCGTATTTTTCCTGCAATTTATACTCAAGAATTTGCAGAACGTTTACAATGTTTTTGCGACAATTTCAAACGTCGATAAAGTGTGCACGTAACAAGTGAAATTGTTACAAAAACATGGAATAATTTCTATTTACCCTACGGTTATTTTTTAATTTATAATTACCTGAATGTTCGGTTGGAAAAAAAAGTCAGCACATTTTCTTCATAAACTGGAATGATCAACAAAACTTAATTCCACGTTTTGAAGATACTGAACGTCAAACTTTTTGTTTACCTTTATTCCTTGCAATTTGATGATGCAAGTAGTTTGGAACGTACGTAATATACGAGAAAGGATTTCTACGAAGTAAAAAATTATCGAATGTATTATTTTTGTAACAAACTTCGGCAGCGTTTTCTTGACACACGACCTTTTTTTTCGTCGGCAGTTTTGAGCAAAGTAAACTGCAACTGCGTGCTTATTTTCTTGCCTCGTTCGATTGCATACATTAAAAACAAAATTGCCAAATCCTTTCGCATTTATTACGTCTTCTTGCAATTAAATCGACTGTAATTCAATTCTCAAAATGCAAACGATCGTGAAAAAACATTGATCCGCACGATTTCGCAGCGTTGCGTTTGCAAGAGAATGAATAAGAAACAGGAGAAACAAGAGATGAAAAAAAAAACAAGCAAAAAAGAATAAAAATAAGGAAGCGAAGAAACGCGATCGCGCGTGATTTCGCAGGAAATCACGAGCTGCGGATCTTCGTCTGCCTTCGGATTATCGTATTCGGATCGTAAACAAAGCAGCGTCCGCCGGCGGACTTTCAATTAATTACACGCTTAACGAGCGCCGGCGAACATCTCTCGGCACGTTTCTCGCGCTGCACTTGTAACGCCCGTATCGCTGCCTCGCGTGGGCGCCCACTTTCACCGCGCGCGCTTTAATCGAGACACGGCGCCGAACGCGGCGGCCTTTTCAAGAGCACTTTCAAGTACTCGCGCGATTTCGAGCGCCGATCGCCGGCGGGCCGATTTTATTGCGCCGGGAGATTGCCGTTTCGGGTGAAATGTCAGTCCCACTTAAACGTTCACGATGACAAGTACTTTCTTTCGCGAATCCGACATTTTTCAGGAGGATTGATATAGAATTTTAGTATATTCGGGATATTAGATGAAGAGTATGTTTTGTATCAATTTCTAAGGAAAGATTTAAGAACGTTTTATAAGAAGGGTCTTAGAAAATGTGAATGAATTTTGTTTTACGAATTTGTTTTTTTTTATTGTTATTAAATTCATTGGACGCAGTTGTGTAATTAGTTGGTATTAATATACAAACAATTATTAAAAGTCCATTGATGGACTCGTGATTTTTATAAGATCTTTTTTCTTGTAATAATAATTTATTTTCAAATAACGATGAAACGTTAATTGCGTTACAACTTTTCCATCGGAATTGAAAACAATTACAAATTACAAAACCACAGACTCGTTAAAAATGCATTATCTCTTCTTTCTGTGTAAACTAAAAATATGATCGTTTACTTTAGACGAGTGACTTTTGCATTGTCCAACAAATTGTGCACACAATCCATTCAAAGGCAGGATGAATAAAAGACGGCAAACGGATTTCACCGGGAACAAAAGCACGCGGATGCGAGCGAATTAATTCCGCTTTTACGGCCAGAAGAATTTCATTGCAATCAATTGAGTTTCATCGCGCGTTTTCCCGAGCGAGCGCGATCGCGATCGGCGCGCCGGCGAATTCTAATCGGCCGCGAATCCAAGAGCGCGGAGAGAGATCTGATATGAATATTATTCCAAATCGCGTCCACACTTTCTCCGGCAGACGTTGGCAGGGATACACGGAGCTATGCCGACGGGACAATGTCAGCATTCTCGATCTCTCCTGCACGCCGATATATTCGGGTCAGTGCGCTTGAGAAATATTCGTCACGCTCGCGGCTAATGGTCCCACACGAAATACCGTTAGATTGGGAAATTCGCGCCGAAAGTCGACGGCGATTCGCTTGAGCCGTTAGCGCGGTTCCTTCCACGCGGCCACCCATCCAAGTGTCGACGCCGTTAACTGCGCTTGACTCGATGGAAAATGTTCAATTTTTCTTAATTATCCATGAACGATTTAAAGGGCAAAAGTCGACCCGCTCGACAAACGGTATTGTTAAACTTGACGTTTTGGAAATACCTCTTTGAATGATTGGTTCCAATAATTGATCAATAAATATGAATTCAATGCAACGAAGTGCCCCAATTTCGTAAGCAAGTGCGACGCGAAATTCCGATAACAACGTGTCAGTCGTCTCGTTTCTTTCGCGACATAATTAATTGTGAAACAATAAACGAACAACGGTTTACGGTTGGATGTGTGTAACGCGTTACGTGTCGTCGTTGCGAAAAAGCCATTGCGATGCGACGCGACTCGCGTGTGCGTACGTGCGTGTAATGCGCACATAATCGAAACGATCGTGCTCCCTCGTTTCGTCTTCTTTCATTTTTTTCCCACTCTTTCTTTTTTTCTCTCTCTTTTTCTCTCACCGCGCGTCGCGTGATACACATGCAGGATTTCACTGGACGCTCTCGGATTCGAAATGTTGCTCGCTCGGACGTGACGCGATTGCCTCTCGACGGCGTTTTCAATCGCGATCGGAAGTTTTCTCGATTTTTCTAGCGCGAAAAAAAGGAGGAAGGAAACGTCAATTGACAACCGACGTCGATGAAAATCTCGGTGCTTTTTAAATGCACGTTTGAGCGATGCATTTCGATGCAAATGAAATTACTTCTTGCATACGAAAAACATGTTCGATTTATGCTACAAAATTGTACTTTCAAGTGTTATTGTCTTTTATTTAATGTGAAGAATAAAATGATATCCGTGCAAACGAATTTCGAAAACTGAATTTTGCAATTCAAGATGCTCCGAAAATTAGTTTTTTTTTTATTGAGAAGATTATGCGCAGGAAATTTGCAACATTTATTTGCAGCGAATTCCAAATTCCGTAAATTTTCAATCTCAAACAATATACTTCTAACGAAGAAAATAAACGAAACAATTATTTCATTTTATATAGCGCTGTTATAAATTGAAGTTCTAATTTTGCTTGTCGATGAACGAAATGATATTTTATTAAAAATTCGTTGCAAATAAACGTTGCAAACTTTTTGCACATGAGAAGATTTATCTTATTTGGTAAAAAATATTTCATGTTATACATGATGTCCTTTTTCTGTTTCCAGGCCAGCCAACTGTATTATATATACAAAAAGCAAGTGAGCGAATTTTGCCAGACTTCCACGTCGCCGGATTGCAGCAAAAATTACATGGTCACTGGAATCCAGGCCATCGCTAATATGGATGAACACGAGATGGACAAGCTGGATCCGTATCAGCACGGTGCCAATGAATTGAGTAAGTCGGACGTCCACGTGTGACATATTTTCGGCATAATTTTCGAGACAAAGCCGTTTCAACGTTACATTCGACGAACAAAGCGCGACGTAATTGAAGTAAAATTGGCCCTATTCCAAAATCACTTCCGAAGTACTCGCGACTTTCTATCTTTTGTATGCAATGAATCGTGGGATAAAAGACGACAGAGTTGACGTTTTACGTATCAAAAATTTAACATACTCTTTAAATTGTTTGACAAAGTTTTTTTACGAGAAAATCAGTCTCGTTTAATTCAAGCAAGTGCAAAAAAACATCGTGCGACGTCAAGATGAATTTCGCATTATTGCGCCAATAAGAATATCTGTCACTTTTTTTTGAAGAAGTTTCGCAACATTTTGCTATCGTTTTCTTTTGTCTTTACAAACGAACATGTCGATGAATTTATTTTTGCAACAGACTGTACCACGAATACAGTACTTTATCTTAAAATGCAGGCCTGAAATTACAGACCTCAAATGCCGCGCATTAAATGCACTTTTACTTCAAACTTCGTTCCGCGATGAATTGCCTGATCAACAAGAAATGGGAAAATTCGCTCGAGATGTGTTATACTGATTCGCAATTTCTCTTTCAGTTTGGAGCAAATTGTCGGGCAACGCGGCCTCGTCGAGAGTGGCGCACGAACCGGACAATTCCTTCCACACGAACGAAGCTGACAATCAAGGTACTTTGATTAATTAAATTTATTATAATCCTTCGTCTCTCTATTTTCTCTCTTTCTCTTTCGCCGGGGACCGACTTTTCGTCGACCTTGCGCGTATCCGCGACGGTCCTTCCCCCGAAATCCGTTGGCCTCCGAAGCAGAAGAAGCATCGCGCTTTCATTGGCCGGCGAGGAAAAAATTGTTTACGCATTTGTAAAGCGGATAAAAAGGCTGGTCGAATTGCAAGAAAAGCCGGCCGATAAATCACGGCGGCGCGAAAAAGAAAAAAAGCCGGGAAAAAAGAGGCCACACAAATTTCTCGCCGGGTTTCGCTGGCTGGTCTTTCGGCCGCAACCGCAGCCAGATTGTTCTCTCGTATCATTTTACACGATGCACGACAAATTTATTAGTTTCAATCAAGAGGGACGGTGTGAAATTGGTAATGAAAGAGGCAAAAAGTGTAGAGTAAAAGAAGCAAAAAAATAGGAGGAAAACGGAGAACTGGTTTAGATATACTTTATGTATTCTAGTTGATTATTGTAAATGAAATATGATTTAAATACGAAATTGAAACATGAATACTTATTTTTTGTCATTTATAACTTTTTTTTTGTCAAAGAATATGAATGTTTTTATTTAAAATTAAGAAAATGTATTTTACAATTTTATATCTGCTTTGTCTGTTAAAAACTTAAAAACACGTGACCGGCGAGGAAAAAATTACCGTAATAATAATGAAACATTCATAAACTCGCGGCGAAAGGTTAATAGAATTGCAAATAGACTGCCACTGACTTTAATAGAAGCAGCTCGAACGTGTTGCTTTGATTGAAAGTGACGATAATAGACGTCTGTTCTACGTCCAGACTGATGTTTCTCGGTCAAATGTTAAGATAGTTTGATTAGCGAGAAAACGTATTTGTGAACAACCGCAAATGTTTTCAGAATTTTAAATTCATTTCCGGAAACGTTTTCCCTTTTATTTGTTTACCGTTACAGATGATCATTCTAAAATTTCCAAACCGATGTTCAATACAAAAGTCAATAAAATTTTTCTTTTTTGTCTTCCAAAATGTTTATAAATATATTTTCATTGGGACTTATTATAAATTTTACTAAGGATTTGCAAAATATATTTCGTTATAATTTCATTGAAATTCATGGTTGCAACAACAAAAACTTCAGTTACTTATTTTGAGACAAGTGAGCTTTACGAATTCAAAGCAGCGACACGTCAAAAAATGATAAAAAGTCCATGAAAAACATCATCCCATTTATCTGAATGACTGAAATTTGTTTACGCGCATATTGAAAACGTTACCATCTGTTTACTACAATTGCTCACGTCTTTTTGACGCGATGTCGCAATCGGTCGTTATCTACTCGGTTAAAATTTCTACAAAAGTAATAAAATGAGTCGGAAGCGCCTTGAGTCTGTACGTAAACAAACGTAATCTCCGCTTCGGATAAGAACATAACATTTTTTCTACTTTGAACCGTGAACTAAGTTTTTTGTTTCAGTTTTTCTTTGTTTTCGCTTTTTCTTTTACTTTGACCGTACGCGGTCAAAGAACAATCGCGAACTTGACCGTGCGTGAGAGCCCGCGGGAGAAAATGTGAAAGCACGCGACAAGAAAAGCGACCTCGATATCGCATCCTCGCGCGGGTCGGGCCGCCGACAAAAACTCGCCGACGTTTCGCGGTGAAATTGCTTCTCGCGATTTGACCAACCGGAACTCGCGCGGATTTATACGCTTTTCAAACTCACCATCAGACCGCGAAACCTTCGCGCCGACTTTTTTTCTCTCCCCCCACCCCTCGCCCCCTTCCTTGGCCGCCACCCCCGCTTCTTCTCTCGGGCCGAATCGCCAGCTGCGCCGAAGGTCGAATTTCTTTTTCAAGGTGCTTAGTTGCAATTATTTCCAGCGCAATTAAAGCCTCTGAACGGAGGGAATTAAAAAGCTCATGTTTTATTCATGCGCGTGAAATATGCGGACAGTTAATGCGCGCTCTTTTTCTTATCGGCTTCTTTTTGGTTTTCACATTTTCCCGAACAAGGTCGTTCGGCTTGTCGGAGTTATGATCGCTCCTTTGTTCTTTTGTGTACCCGGCGGTCAAAAATCAATTAGATATAATTGATTCGGGGAGATATTGTCAAATAGCTTTATTTTATATAACAAGTTCGTGTAAACCGATTTCAAGAAGTTCATAATACAACAAATAAAGCCTTTTTGGTGTCTCCGAAGACATTTTTTCAGTCAGAAAAAATCATAACGTCTCGAGACACTTTTCACGGAAAACACATCTGTTAATGTCTGACCGTTCTCAAATAAAATACTCATTTTTTTTCTTCTAATCAATCCATCAATTATTAGTATTTTCCATCATTCGGATATGGTTGTTGATACACGGAGAAAAATGAATGGTAAAAATTACTAACATGTTGGACATACTATACCCATAGAAGAAAATTGCTATCTCATTCTAATAAAATTTGCTCATAAACATGTCACGATTTTCAGACTGATAATTTGTTTATTTTAAAAAGTATGTCCACGGTTTTCCATTAAACACTCACAAAAAGTATGCATTGAGTGAAGAAAAATTTTCTCGATTCAAGACAAAACGTATCTTGATATTTTGCCAAGAATAAATTGTCTTGAGCCAAGAAAGGTTTCCTTGATCCAAGATACTAAGTAATTAGGACAAGAAAAAATGTCTTAACAGGATAAAATTAGGTTTTAATCGAAGAAAATAATAGTAAAACTTAGTAATTCTTAAACGAAGGCAACAATTTTTGTGAGTGAAGTTAGTAATTCTTACACTGAGAAAACCATACTGTAACCACTACAAGATATATTGCAACGTGGACAATTTCATATAGTAAACTGTTTACGATATTATATCTTAACTACTTTCAGCCAATGACATTGCTAGATTGCTTTATTTCGACCAATCAGCATACTGGAAGTCGTACAATCCACACTGTACAATATCATTTTCTCGGTGTATAAGATCATTTTTCTCAGAGTATTACAATTCGATTCGTTTGACAAAAGACGTTTCAAGTTATTCAAATAATCTGACCGTTAAATCGTCACGTTTCAGGAAGCGACGACAACGCGCGGGAGAAAGAGTTGTACAACTATCCCGAGAGCATCGGGCCGCAGTTGAGCGGTCCGCTGGTGGTGCGCGTGCTGCCCGACGGCCGGCCGGTGCCGGGCGATGAGCGCACGCCCGCGCCTCGCGACGACGACCTCGAGGAGCTGCGCTTCGAGCGGCTGCCGTACTTGGACAAGTTCTACAAGCGGCCGTTGACCCGGGCCTTCGTCTACGGCCGCAAGCCCGTGAAGTGGGCGAAGAACTGGGCGCCCCTCGGGCCCGTGGACTTCCGGCTCCAGCCGCGAGCCGCCAACGACAAGGGCCTGTTCTTCGGGCCCAACGAGATCCCGCGTTATCGCCGTTACTACGCTCCGTTCGACCGGCGGTTTTGAGCGAGCTGGAGGCAATTGACGCGTTGCTTGCACCATGGCTGTGAGTCCCCTGTTGCGCGTGCTTTGCGATCGGCTTGACTTTGCGACGGTCGCGGGAGATTGATCGATAAGAAATTGACAAAAAAGCGGAAGATCTCTTTGTAATGTTTAGATATGTGGTGGGGATCAACGTATTGCCAATATGGTATTAAAATATTCTTGATATATTAACATTATAAATGTGGAGAAAAGAATGAATTATAAGAGATTAGATGAGAAAAGTGAATTATAAAAATTACTGTCTTTTCTGAGCAAGTTAGGATACAAATGTCTCAATTGTTATTTGAAGGTAGTAAATTGTACTACAAAGTCAATGGATATTTATCTCCATCTATTGACTTCTATTCACAATGTGATACAATTTACTACCCCAACTTTCTTAGACAAGAGTAATTTTTATAAAACATTTTTCCAAGTGTATAGTATTCATTTCGGTTACTTTGTAAAAGTTGAATTTGTGGAATGAAGTATGAGGGCGTTTTTTATGATATATATTTGATAAAAATGAGAGTTGAATATATGGGGATGATTCCTTTCGGGGATTTATTAATAAAAACTTGGTTATTAAAAACACCCGCGATTTTAAGCCAGATCACAAATTCACCACTATTGTCGACAGGGCCATAAAATTATTTTGCGGTTCGTTCAAGTGTGACGGTTGTTTTCCGGGGATTCGCGAGGCCTCGTGGATGAATTCGCGAAAATCCGCTCGATTGGTTCGACGTACTGCCATGCGTAAGATTGACGATTGGTCGATTGCGCGTGAGTATCACGAAAATTTGCGCACGTGAAAGGATATTTTAATTTCGTTTGATTTTAATTACAATTTTATTTCAATTGCTGCTTTGTGATACTGCACATCTCAAACTTGATTTGTGATACTGCACAGGTTTGATAATTAGAACGTATTATCCGAAATTGTTAATGAAGGTTTAGAACAAATTGTAGATGAACAATTTATAACAATTTCAAGTCTAACAGAATTAGTACTTCCAAATCAATGTGAACACAAATGGATTAATTTGAATAAATTTGTTTTTTATTCACATTGACACGTCACATTGAAAAGTTTTGAGTCAAAACTAGCTCAATGTAATTAACTCCGTATGCTTCCAATATTATTATAGTTTTCTAGAAAAAAAAAATTAAAAAAAACTTACTTGAATGAAGATAAAAATTCTTCGTCAAAAACTGTGTTTCTGCAAAAAGGGAAATTTTCTGACTATCCAATTTTGATTTTTGATACTTGTGATTTGCTTGACAATTTCTTTCAAAGTGCACTTATTCGTGACGATCGACCATGATACCCGAAATCGCGTGTCCCGTTGATTCGACTCACTCCAAGTCTCCTATTCGTCATATTTATGTTATGCGCCCCTTGACCGCAATCGCTCGACTCCGACACTCGTTGTCAGAAGTCATTAATTGTGCCCGGGCGTGTAAACTTTCCCAAGCGAGTATAAAGTTAAATCGCGAAACGAAAACTTTATGTTTCGCACGCCCACGAGGTGGCGTTTCGCAACGACACTGTCATTGTCATCTTCGTCGCTACGTTTTTCAGCGTTATTGTATTTTTTTTTTTTTTTTTTTTAAATAACATGCCAATTCAAATGTGACTCTGTTTTCTGAGAGAAACAGATAGTAAGAACTCAAAAATTTGGTATCTAAACTATGAAAACGTCACATATCGACGAACATTCAAGTGATTCTACGTGAGACACTGAAAGCAAATAATAAGATGATTGTTTTAACTATCTGTTTATTTTATAGTTGTAATTTATAACATCGTGATTAGTTATGTTTTCAATAGGCAAATATTTTCGATTAAATATCAAGCGAAAATAGTCGCGGTAGTTACTTGGATGGGCGATCGGTGATAAATTTATACCCATCACAAGTGATGGGTATAAATTCATAAACGTCATTCAGAATCATTCTGAATGACGTTTTTCTGATTACTCATAACTTTGTCAATGCAAGAACGTAATTAGAAAAAAGCGTTGGTAGATTTACTGATCAGTATCAAATGGATTGTGTGTTGCGGAGTGAGCAGACAACGCGCTTCGTAATTTGTAAATAATTTTCACTTGCGCTTACTTGATTAATGCAGAACTTTATCGAACGCTATGGCTATTAGATTAAATAAATGTATCGAGGCTTTTTGAGATTAGTGAAATCAAAATCTTTTTGTTCTTATTTTTTTGTTTGTCCTTTATTTTCTTAAGGTTTCATGGCCTTATTAGTATACTCTTAAGCCGATGACGTGTCTCTATTTGTGGCCAATTATGTTGGTTATTATTAATTATACAATCATATAATAGTGTTAATTAATTAT
>JABFOV010000228.1:0-46412 GCA_022817685.1 Aradophagus sp. ZL-2020
TAATGATTGATATTATACACTATGTAGTCGAGCGATAGTTTAGGAGTAGTCCATCATCGGTGAGTGTGTACTACTTACACATTGTACTTTTTTTTTTTTTAAAGCAGAAGGCGGGAAACGGGGTTGAGGGGGGGTTCGTTGGCCCGGAGATTTTGAAAAAAAAAAAAAATAAAACATTTTTAAAAAAAAGTGTTTTTTTCTTTAAAGGAACAAAAATTAATGAAAAATCTTTTAAAAAAAAAAAAAAAAAAAAAGGAATTAAAAAATAAATGAAAATAAATGTTACAGACATCTTCTTCAAGCATTTTGTGGTTTTTGTATAATGATCAAGCTCCAAACAAATCTTATTCGTCAAAATATGGTCACGCGAAAGGTGTTGTCGTGGTAAACAAAAATGAAGGATTTTGGCTGATTCACAGTGTGCCAAATTTTCCACCTGTACCGTATAGTGGAGTAACTAAAGGACAACATATCTTGCCTCAATTAACGGAACCTCCTGAGGGAAAATACGGTTACCCAATTTCTGGTTTGCCGAATGGCCAAAGCTTCTTATGTATTTCCATTAAAAGCGAAGAATTTGATAACATCGGTTTGCAGCTCATGTACAACGAAATTATTGTGTACAGGTCTAGAATCCCAATTGGGTTTGCAAAAAAATTTGTCAATTTAACAGCTGCTGCTAAACAGGTCCGAATTAAAAATGGATCAGTTTATCGTATGAGTAATATTTCTGTAAATAATCATACGTTTGTTTCTTTTGCAAAGAGTGGTAAATTTGAGAAAGGTAAAATCTATTATGAAAGTCGTATTATAATGAAACGTCAAGAATTGTATAATACTTTATTGTTAAAAACGAAATACTGATATTAAAATTTACTTTAGATTTATATGATGATCTTGTTGCGCCAAAATTAAGTACAGACATTCTGACTGAAACCTGGTTGAATGGACCTGATAAAATGCCTACTGATTGTAACGCAACAAAGTAATACATTGATCATTCTTCTATGATATAAAAAAATTAGTATTTAATAATGTTTATAATTATTGCTTTGTGGTGGTTTTATTAAATAGATTTTCAAAAATGTTTTTAAATATAGTGATAGATAAGAACTACTTAAATAACCCAAATTGTTTTAATTTTTAATCAATGCTTCTTTATAACGTCAAAATTTATATAAAAATGAACATGCTATAACACTTTTTTAGGGTATACAACATAAATGCAATATACTTCAGTGATATTGATACGTATTTCAAAAATTCAGTCGATCATTCTAAATGGGCTGTTACTATGACGGAAGAAAAGAATTGGGTTTGCATAGGTGACATTAATCGGGCGGTAAGTATTTAAAATATCTCTCCACTTCTGAACAAAAATTAATACACAAATGAGAAACTATAGCTTCATCAAGTTATAAAACTCTACTCATATTTCTTTAGAGCGTTGTAGTAAAAATAAGAGTTTAAGTCGTTTATTTATAATAATTACAAGAAAATTATTATTGTATTCATAGAGAACACAATTTAAAAGAGGCGGAGGAACAGTATGCTACAATAATACGTCAGTTTGGAAAGCTTACCGATCTTTAGTTAACGATATCGAGCCATGTCCACTTAAAAGAACAGAAAAGATTGAACAAACAACACATTCCACAATAGAGCATTTATTATAATGTTTACTTTTAAAACATTATTAATTGATTTAGGTAAATTATATTTATGTAAAATATATTTAAAATGTTATTGACTATTTATGTTAAATTATTATAATCTTATTTTTTTAATATAATGTAAAAAATATACATATATGTTTTAATGATAAATAAATATTAAATAGTAAAAAGTTATAACAATAGTAGTAATAGTAATTAATTTATAACTGAATATAAATGTATAAACATATATTTTTATAATAAAACAAATTTACGATTTACAATGAAGAGAGAGTTTTATTTGTTAATACCTTTTGTCGACAGAGGCATTCAAAATTTACTTGCTTTATCAAATGTTGTCAAGTAAATTAGTAAATTAATTTTTGTTCTAAATAAAAGGACCACTCAGACAACCCAACCTTCCATAACCTCTTGCTCAAAGAGCAAAAGGCGAACGATCATCGATGACCAAAGGCACTGCAAAAGGCACGCCTATGATCCTTCTCACGCTCAGAAAGGAGGGTCACGTCTCATCAACGTGGTTGTATCGACTCCGCTGTAGAGCAGAGAGAATGTGAAGATATACTACAGAAATGATCCTGTGAAGTATGATCTTAATTTTGACTCGCATCGGCAAGCTACTTCAAATCTCCGTTACTAAACTCGATTGTGAGAAAAATTTCGATTCTTTACTTCAGCCATCTGTTGGAGATAAGTTTAACTAGTTTCTAAACGCATGCGCACAAGAGCAATGATTTCAGCAATGTATAGAAGCGTTGATACTTTCCTATTTTTAAATATGAAAGCGGATTGGAAATGAATTTGCATTAATATAGCATTGATATTTAATTAAAATTATGCGACGACACAGGCGTGTTAAAGTAATCATTGTTAATACTTAGATCAAATGGTTGTAATATATTAATATGATTAAACATAAACATAAAGTTGAATGAGTTTTGAAATATAGAATGCAATTTAATTTTTAATGTTTTAATAAATTTCCATTATTTTATTTTTCAAGCAAACTATCTTCTAAAATTTTAATGGTATCAAATTTTATTTGATCCCAACAAAAAAGGTTTATGATCCCATAATTTTTATTCTATTTAAAATGTAAATATAGGCATTTTATTAATTTATTATTTAGCTTATACATTATTTTATTATTAACTACATTTACTTATTCTCAAATAATAAATGAATATTAATAATAAACTAATAAATACTAAATGAATAAATACTAATCATCGAAATTTTATTTATAAATGTCAATGACTTTTATTAGTATACATCATTTTATGGAACTTGTTTCCAACAGTCGTACCAACAATATGATGCAAACACTGATCGTAGTTAACAACAGAAGGTAAGATTAGGTTAGCTTAAACCTAATCAGTCAGGTTAGGTAGGTCACGTCACAGGTCGGTACTCCAAGTGTTTGGTGGTCAATTGTAAGGGTCGTGCACGGGCCGTTGACGCACACAAAGTCACAGCACTCGTTCCGTTCGAAAAAGCAAAAGTAACGGTGATTGCCCGTGTTAACAATCGACCCGTCTTGCTAAGCTTGAAGTGAAATTGGGATCGCGTTGTCTCGTGCACGTTAACTGTGTTTATTACTGTACAACCCATCAACTGTTTTGAGCTAAAAAGTGCACGGAACCTCACATAACCTTTACGCCAAAATAACGGACAGAAGTTTGTTTGGAAATTGACAGACCCTGTTTCGATTCCAAAAGTAAGCATATTATTACACGTTATTGTTATGTGCTTTGTAATGTTGTGCCATTATCTTATGGTCACCGTCAATTGCGCTCAATTGTCTCTCGTAGATTAATGTATGCAGAGAAAGATCGAATTCAATTTAATGCCACTCGATTTGCTTGTTTCGTAATAAGTCGAGCAATTCAACGTGATTTGCAATTTGAAATGACCTGTCAGAATTTCATGATAATTCTTTTGTCGTCAATGTTTTATTTTGAATATATACATGAATGCTTCGATTTTTCTGATTATTTAGTTAGCTTATCTAATAATTCATATAGTTACTTTTCTAAACAGTTATTTACATATTTATTAATTATGTTTTATCCATTTATTTATTTGTTGACTTATTTAGGTTTATGCATTTATTATTTATCACAGTTTTCATTATTATTGATTTTAGTACAAGTCTTTTTGACATTTAAGCCACTGATGGGAAATGTGGAGGTAAACACAGTTTTCGCGCATGATTATATAATCAAAAGTATTTCTAATGGATAAAAACAATGATGTTGTCATTAGAAACTTTAATGAGACTTGGGTAACTTTTGTTATAAAAGAGACTCAAAATAGTAAATACTGAAAATAAAGAAACATTTCTTCCTAATATCTTTGTCGAAACTCAACTTATAATATTTTGAATTCTTGTTTTTAACAAAAACTGTCGATATCTGCCTTTAATGTTTGGATTTAACGGCATTCATTTTCTGACGATATTGTTTACAACTAACAAACGCAACTGAATTTTGAAAGTGAATTCAAGTGTTGGAATTATGTGATAGATGTCCATTATTATCGTTTAATGAAACGACATCTTTAGTAATTGAAGTAATTATTTTGTATTTGTATAATTTTCAACATTGATGAATTATTTCAGCTTTAGTTTTTTAAGAAATTACTAGCTGATGATGTTTTTCACTTGTGTAAAATTTGTAATAGAAAGAGGAATCTTAATTATTATGCCAGGACGATTTTAATCCAATATTTGTCAATTTAATTTAATTTAATCTAATTATGTTAAATGTAATTGGTTTAAAACTGACTTCCAGTATCTAAATTAAATTTCATGATGTTTATAACAATGTGTTTTTATTTAGGATGTCCTATAAATTTCTAAGCAAAAAATAGAATTGAATATATTTCGTCGTCAATATTCCAATTTATCATTTCTCTTGAATTGAAGTTCATTAATTTGAGCTCATCAAACTAGAAATAATAAAGTTTCTATATTTAGAATTGACAATATTACAATTGTTAAATTTAGATAAATAATATATAATTATATTCCGTATACTGAATTGTTGTGTAAAACGAAATATATTGCATTTATATATATAACGATACCAATGTAAGGAATCAAACTGTATTTATCAGTGTTTTATCCACGTGCGTTTTTGGATCCTTATCCATTTATAGTAATACTTATAAGCTTTACTTTTTACTCAGATGACTGACATGACAAGAAAGGTTGAAGCAACTATGACTGAATTTGAGGAAAGTGTTACTTTTGATGCTGATGATCCAGATTTCGCGCCACGCAATTCTGAGCAAACCTTTATGAATGATAGCAAGAAGTACAGCGACAATGAAAAACGTAAGTTATTTGATCAATGCATTCCAAGTGGTACTGCATGTTGTATTGAAACGGTAGGAATTTAAAAAATTTGTTGTGTAAGAATCCTTGTGTTCGTGTACAATAAATTATCTAATTATATAATAATGGGAATTATTAGGGAAAAATCTTATAATTTTAATTACATTTTACGTTAATTACGAGCAAATTTCTTGTAACAAATTTAAACTATGATTTATACTTTTCATTACTTTATTGAACAACGTAAGTATAATTCTGTTTTATCTTTTAATATTTATAAAATCATGGTAGAACAAAACAAATTTTCAAACAGTTATCAATCCATTTAATTAATATCAAAAAATTAAATTAGCGAAAAAAGAATATGAACAAATTTAATTTCTCTGTATATGTTGTTATTTTTATAATTTCTATCGATTTCTATTCCCGTTTCGCGATACGACACTGTAAATTCAGGTAATTATTTTAAATCATTACTCCGTGCCACCAATTTCCAATCAACTAAACAGCACTTGAATGGCCGCCAAAAACGACAATCTGTCATCAGATCATGACGTTACAACGGTTGCTTTCGTCACTGCGTGGACTGCGAAGTCGTGTGACATCATTAATTATGGAAATGCATCCACGTGACGTAACATCCTATAGTAATTTGAAGCCGATCGTTTGATTTCTCGCGAGATTAAGTCGCAAGATCCAATGACCTGATTATAATGCACGATGCTGTGACTGGCCGTGACGTCACTGCGTGGAGGTATCACTGTACTCGCAAAGCCCCGGTGTCACCGAGGATTTGCCAGCAGGGAAAAATTGATTATCGAATTATGACGTCATCGGGAGGTGTGACGCGTCTTTTTGGCGTTAAATTTAAATTCCATTCAACGAGGCCTTCGGCGCGACCGAAGAACTTACGATCGTAAAATGAGATTTGCGTCAGTGTGTGGTCTTGTAACCATAGGAGTCATTGTACACGTGTATAGAAATCATAGATATCGTTATCAGTTGTTGAGACTGGACTGCTTGTTATAAATACAACCTTGATATCTTAGAACAGGCTTATAAAACTTGAACAGAATTTGATCTCACAGTTTCTATTTTCTTCCAGTGAATTTTTGACTTACTGATGGTCAGTGTTTAAGGTCTGTCGGCGTTAGTTGCTATACACGTTAAACGGTCGGTTTATAATTGTCAGATATACTTTCCTTTTAAAAAGTTGGTAGATTGTTATTATTTATTTTTAATGAAGTTTTAATAATGATATTAAGTTGGTAGTAAATAATAGATTGTGTTTCAAATCTTTTTATTATGACAATAAATTTGATTTATTATATGAAAACTTAATAGTATCAACAATTTAAATTAAAATTCAAATTAAGCAGCAATGTTTTGACATTGCTTTATACTATAGTATTCAACGTTTATTTATTCCGAACGCTTAATATCGAAAGTCGATAACGTTTTTGCTAATATAATTGATTTTCGAAACGTCGTTATATTTGTCATTAAAATTCTGTTGCAATTCTACGGATCGAAATAGTTGAGTCTTTATTATTTTCAAGATCAGTTTTTCGTTTTTGAAGACAAACATATACCATTGATCACAAAACCTCGAAATTTGAAATTCTTGACGACCAAAGCAGAAGTGGAACGTGCTATAGAATGCTGCGAATGGCGGTACAATGGCGTTAGAATTGTTACAAGTTAATTTCAGCGCGACCGTGACACCGGGGCGGTAATTCGCGCTATTATTCAGATCAAAAACCCCTGCGCGAAAAGTCCCCGCGGGAATGTTGTTTCAAGATTATCAGACCCCCTGTGAATCGAGCACTTACCTCGAATTGACGTAACACTTGGTGATAAGTTAATGATAAAAACACGTTGTTAAAACAATTGCGAAAGCTATTTTCACATAGCACTGAACTTAGAAAAGAATAATTATATTGCGTCACACAAAATTTCGAATTTTACGGTGTTATTAATTGAGAAAATTAAATTTAATAATTAAAATACACAAACATGGTACTCATGGAGTCAGCATAGAAGTTTACCAAATAAATTATTAAATGATTATATTATTATGTTTAAGAATCGAAAGTAGTTGAAAAAAAATCAGTTAAATTTCTACTGCATACTATTTTTGTTGTCTTACATCTGAATATTGATAATTAAATTGTTTCATAAATGTTCCTACTTTTAGTATCGATCTATTTAAAAAAAAATGTGTTAGTCAAATTTTAAAAATATTTCCAATGATTTTAAGGTTTTTTGCTTCAAAAACACATTTATTTTGGGTGTCGACGAATTCTCTTGAATATTTATTCGAATTTACATTTATAGTTTCTTCAAATTTGCATTTTATGCAAAATGAATAAAAAATAAAAAAGGATCATATATTATTTGTGTCGAATATCGTAATTGAGGTAATGCAAGATGGCACATTCGTTTTAGACCTCTAAGTCAATAGTACTTATTTAACAAAGTACACGTTTTTTTCGTTAATCAATTTCTCATAATAACTGGTAGTATTTTAAATCAGTTTTTGTTTAGATGAAGATTATTACGAAATTCTGTGTTCGTTGTGGTCCTGATAATCTTTGACTTCCACGATTATTAAAAGCTTGTTGTCATTTTCGCATTCATCTTTTGTTAAAAATCTACTTACACGTGTCGGATTATTTTCTTTAATCCACGACAACCCAAATCTTGTTTTATCACTTTCATTAAAACCGGTTTTACCATTCATTTATTTTGTTTTCGTTTACTTATTCATTTTTGTTGACAAAATAAAATAACTGGTTAAAAATATATTATTGATTTATTATTAATTAAAAAATAAAGCTAAATTTTTGCGTATTGAGTTACGGGTCGAATTAATTGTGACGAGCTTAATTCTGTTGCTTTGCATTTTCTGATATGACATTAATGTTGCAACTAACTTCAATGCTTCATTAAAATACCATTAATCTCCAATCGCGACGGTGTGAACGACACGAAATCAGATGAGCATTATGTAGATTTCGGGTCTTGCGTTTAGTGAATGATGAATAAGGAATTTGTTTAGTTCCAACATATTGCCGTATCGCTTGAATTTGACGCAAGATAAATGTTTGCGGAAAAAGTTCAAATTATATTTACCAGTTACCCTTATTGCTTCATTTACGGAAAAGTTATGCTTCGTGTAAATTTATTTATTTATATTATATTCAAAAAATTTATTAATCACTTTTTCATTGTATTAAATTTTTAATTAAAATTTATTTATATATTAATAACTAACGACTTTTTAATACTTTTTTTACTACTGACTAGTCAAAAATTATTTATTTAAAAATTATTGTGAAAGTAGTAATAACGTCTATTATTATTTCAGTTGAGTTTTTTAGATAATTTATATTTGAAATTAGGTTTGAACTTTGTAAACTCTATGTGATCAGTATGTATTTTTTTATAAATTTAATGCTCAATTATTTCTTTTACTAATTGGTTATAATCTGTTTTATAATTAAACTGCTATTAATGGTTTACAACGAAAAATTTAATTATATCTACCGAAAATAAATAAATAAAGTAAATAAAATACAAATATATTCAATATTTTAACTTTCATTGGAAACAATTTGTATTATAAAGATGAACATTTTATTCTGTGTTGTCTTAAAAATATAGTGATTTAGTTTTTATGACTATTGTCTTTTTCCCAATTTTTTTCATTTAAAAACTTTTGTGCAAATATATAAATACGGAAATAATAATAATGATAATAATAATAATATTATTAACATAATTATTACTATTACATTGCATAAGAGATTACGGAAATATGAAGTTCAAATTCCTAATCATACAAATAATAGCATTCAAAGTTACATACATTGTAAAAGATAAAATTGATATTATTTTTTAAATGGACTCGCTAATGAGTTGAAGTAGTGATATCTATAAGTGCTCTTCGAACTTCATAACAATATTCCAAGTTTCAAAGCTATTTTTATTTGCTGGTAGACAAATTATCTGTATGAATTGTCAGATTTCAAAAGTTATCGGAACGTCGTTTTGAATATTCAAGGCAAAAATATGCTATCGTATGTAAACGTTATTATCTAATGAGTGAAAATGAAATAGAGGTCGACTGTCTTTCCTGTCTATTTCATTTTTTCTTGTATTTATTGTTTTTAGGACGAAAAAAACGAAAAAAAAAATATGACAATAAAATTAAACACGCTTAGAACAAAAGCGATTAAAAAACAATTTATTTTACTTCAAGGAATATCAGCTTGAAATGTAAAATAACGAAGAAGATAACTCATAAACGGATATCAAATAATCTCAGAGTCATCGTGATTTCGCATTGCTAACAGGCCATGTTTGATAACAAACCGTTATTGCTACTATTTTTTACCAGTAGATTGCATGGAACGTGCCAAAAGAAATGAGTAAAAATTGTGTACGGATTGCAGCATTTCATTTTTATAACGCCATGGCGCCAAAACGAGGCGTTGCCATCTGAAACCGAGGACGTTTGGCGATATTCAAGTGACTGTTGACGTTTGAAATGAGATACAATTAAAATGTTCGTTGGTGGCATTCACTATCTTAAGTTTCGAATTAACGTCGTTAATGTCGAATTTTTTCCAGTCGTTTTCGCTTAACTGACGAACCCGTTGTTTTTAAGCAAAAATGATTATTTTTTTTTGTTAGATCTCGCGAGTAAACGAGTTTTCTCTGGTCCATCAAAGGTCTTGCCAAAAAATTATCAACCGATTTAAAAGCCGCAACTATTTCGAACTGTGATGTTAATCGAAACGGACGCTTGTCTGCACTTCAGACGGAATTAATTACATTGAAATTCACCTAACGCCGGATTTACGCAAAAGCGATTTTGAGTGGCAGTGAAGCTTACTCGGAAACGTCCAAATATGACATGGAAGTGCGTGCTTTAACGTGAAATTATGTATTAGATTCAAATTTATTCGAAAGACAAGTCTAGTGTCTGAAAATAATTGTTTTTACAAACGACTTTGAGTTTTTTTTTTTGTTTTTTTTTTTTCGTCAGTAATGCTCGTTGCAATGTTAACGCGTTTCATGGAGATATGTTAACGCGCAAATGATTTCTTTTGAATCAGTCTCAGAACGGATTTATTTACCTTGAAGAAAATTAATATGAACAATAACACCCTACTTGATGAAGTTTACCAAAGTTTAAATGAACAATATAATCATTTTTAATTAAAAAAGAGATTATTTTTTAATTTTAGACTAGATTTCTCATTCTATGTTACGGTACATAAAAATTATTTTCTGTGTAACTTTAATTTAAAATAGATGCAAGTTAATTTTAAAACTTGGATTTGACAGATCTAAAATAAAAAGAATTCATTTTTCTTGAAATTAAAATATTAAGAGTTTTCTTTTAAAATTCATGAAACACTTAATTTCTGCTGTATTACAACTGTCTAAACCCTGTAAGTTTAAAAATTATATCATATATATGACTACAATTCGACATATTTTTAGACTTAATAGTATCGTAGAACAAATTTGATGCCTCAATTCTTTAAAGCGGCAATTTTGTTAAGTGCGGAAGTGAGCAAGTATATCGGTTTAATCTTCGGTTTAACAGAGGTCACAATCTGATTGGAATATATATATATAAACGCACGATTGAGTGATGACTTGATATAGTTAGAACAAGGTTTGAAATTAAATTTGAAGAAAAGAAAAAGAAAAAAATAACGAATGCTGAATGAGATGTCGGTTTTCATGACTGCATAACTTAGCGTCTTAAAAATGATGAATTTCAATTTACACTGTAATGCTCTAATCCGGGAAAAAAAGTTTAAAATAAAAAGTAGTAATACATAATTTGCATGTTTTGTTGGAAAAATTACATCATGTTTGAAGAAAGTTTTCATAACAAAATTATTAAAAATTAAAAAAATGTTTCATAATATCTGTCATTTCAAGTGCAAAGGGTCAACTGTTGTTTGATACTTTTGAGAAAAATACTGATAGTATCCTTTTTTTTTCAAAACGCGAGATAAATCAGTTACTTCAGGTCATCTAACTCTTGATAATCGTTTGGAAAACTTTGTGTACAAAGTCAAGTCTTCTACTCGAAAGAAGATGAATGTAGGAAGAGCACCTTTCACGGTGAATGGAATTATTATACAATTATTCTTACAAAGATAGAGATTTTTTAAAATAAAAGATGTTAATTTTGTCCAATTGATTAAATAAAAAGATTTTTTTTTACTTTGACGATTCATGCTATATAATATAATTCCAGTTGTAATAACACAAAATAAATTTTAGTAATTTTTACTAGTCTATTACAACTTAGTTTGTATCAAACGAAAAAGGAAGTAAAATTGTAAACATGGCGCAAACAAAAATAAAAATGAATATCCCATTCATATATTAATGTCGATATTCATGGTAAACTTCAATGAAATTTAATTATTATATACGAAGTAAGCGGTGAACTTTTTTTTCGAAAAATCCTCTTAGAGATAGAAAACCAATTTCCATCACCCCTAAAAATATAAAGAAATAAGCCGGCCAGAGAAAGGAAGCGGCTAAACAGTAACAGAAAAAAATGTGCGTCGTCTGAGCGACAATGCCAATTGAATTCACAAGTCGTCGGTGTTTTCTCGCCGCGAATTCTCGTTAGCGTGACGTCTTTATAAGTTTTCAGGGGGGAAAAAAGATTCCGAATAGAAGGCACGCGGCAGTTGATCGATCGACGAGGAAATGCTCGACTGCGATACTTCCTACTCGCTTGCAATTCGCCTAAGCAAGCGGCCTTGGTGAATTCGACGAAGGATAAAGCGCGAGAGGAGCAAACACACGCGAATCATGTACGCTTTTGCGCGTTTTCCTCGAACGCGAAAAAGTCGTCCAACTTGAGCCCGACGCCAAAGTTGAACGAGTTGAAAGTAAAAGAACCAGTCAAATTCAAGAACAAGTCGGAAAACAAAAGCACATTTAATTATTTTGCCGTGGCATTATTTAATGAATTTTTCAAGTCTCATTTGAATTAATAAAACTAATGATTCAATAAAATGAATCAATAAAACTAATGACTTATTTTAATGTTTAATATATTTTTCAGTATAACTGTTGTAAAATTGGTGAAATGATTTAAATGATGAATGATTAAAAAAAAGAATAAGAATTGCTGATAACAAAAAGTTTAATTAAAGGTGTATTGATTAATATATTAATTTAACTCGGAAAATAAAAAAGTAATTAAAATGATATTCTGGAGTGATTATAGTAGCGATGATTACGTCTTTGTGAAATTTATTATTTTTCATAGGTGTAATTAATTAGCAATTCATTGATCGAGGAATGAAATAAGCGGAAAAAAATTGGTAGGAAATTCTGTTGAAATAACATAGATGATTAAAGATAAAGTTCATATGCAGTTCAAATACATACTTGTTTACTAACGTAATGAAAATCAAACAAATAATTATTTATTCAAACTAATTTCACTTAATTTCGTTCAAATTTAAACTTTGCTGTATTATTTATTTTTGTTTAATTCAAATATTTGTATAATATATTTTAAATCAAAGTTTTAATAATTTGAAAAATAATTATAAAAAGAAAAAGTCAATGAAAGAGAATAATGAAATAATGTTCTCGCAGGCATCTACAATTAAACAAAACGTCAGTTTATCCAAAATTCAATCAGCTACCGCGAAATTTCAGCTCGATCTTCAAACGCATTTTAATCCAGAGGGAAATTCCTTCCAAATCGCGTGATTCTTACGCGTGACTACTTATTCGATCTGTAAAAATACTTATCGCGAATCCGACTCTATCGTTTTCAAGTGGAAAATTTGATTGTGAAATATTGTACAACGATAGTTGTTCTACGTACCCTCGCACAAGAACAAGGTCGTCTCCGCGTCGGCAATCAGACTGGCTGTTATATGATTTCTACGTGAAAACGAAACCTTGAATTCGGCCACAAAGTTCACAATTTTTTTTCTTACTCGTCGCTTTCTCGCTTCAGTTCCCATGACAACAAATGTCAAATCGAACACCCCAGATAAGAAACGAGTAAGAGAGGAAAAAAATAACAGAAAAAGCGGGAAAACTTTGTCATTCGGTGTCGGAACGAGGATGATAAATAATATCTCATTTAATGAGAATCTAGTCGTTAAAAGCAGCTAATTTATTTCAGCACTTTTTGCACAGTTCACGAGATTTTGAAATTCTGATGAAGTTTTTTGTTGTCCGAACATGACAATGATTCTGGATGATAAAGGAGACGCGTTCCTGTCGAAATTGTCATACAAGTCAAAATATTTAGTCTTGGGATTAAAGTCGCGCTGCACGGTCGATATTGATCACGATGATAAATACTTGCTCTGATAATCAATTATTTTTTATTATCTGAGAGTCAACATGTAACTTTAGACTTGCCATGAACGAAAAATTTTAAAAGATACAGCAACTAGAGAAGCTGATTTGATAATTTATAACTGTATTTTTATCGAGAAGTATAGCCAAAAACTATGAAACTAGTGCATGTACATTAAGAGAAAAGAAATCCTTGACGATAATTAAAACTAATTGTTAGATGAAGTTGTTTTCTATAGAAACAATTAACGTATATTTGAATCTACTTACCAGTTAGTTGAAATTTAGCTGCCCGTATTTGACTCTAAATACTAGTAGAAGCAAGTAGAATTCCGTTGAACAAATTAAGATCTTCTTCAGAGAGAATTCTGAAAAAAAAGAATATATACTAAAATGAAACAATTTGTCATTAACAAATAAATGAGTTTTTATAAGAAAACAAATTGATAGCTGGAAAAAAGTACCCTCATTCTCAAACTGACAATTCGGGAACGGGAGTTCATCTTTTCAGCAATAAGAATGTCTTGAATTACTTAAAAGAAACCACAAAAAAGAAAAGATTAATTTTATAATGTAAATGTTTGTAAAAAATAAAAAATTTTTACTATTCATGTTGGTACAACGTGATTGGTGCAAAATTTTTGTACTTTTCATATTGGCGCAGCATGACGCTTTGTTTCTACAACACGCTTTTATAATAGGCTTAATTTGAAACACATTTAATAAGCATTGATGCTACACTGACGCAACATTCATTACAACATTGTTTTTCATGTTAACGAAATATAAACATTTTTCCGCTGTAGAATCACAACCTAAACCTTGTTTTCGTAACCATCGCTTTCAAAAGCAACGTAGCATTTTTAGAAAGTTTCGTCGCTCTAATATGACGAGATGTAAACAAGCGCGTGTACGGAAATTCGTCCTCGCTTTAAAAAAAAAGACCCAACTTTCTACTGGGTGGAGTGACGAACAAGTGCACGGCCTTCGAAGGTCAGACCGAAGTCGACGGCAATGCATTGATTCCCATCGAACACACGGAAAAAGGCAAGGCCAAGTCGTCTTTAATTTTGTAACGTCGCGTGCATCGTATAAAATCAGTGGTGTGCAGCGCGTGAGATCCTTCGACAATGGAAGGCCACGCATTTTGTTCATCGCCTGCGACCGCTCACTCGGAGTCCCACTCGCCATTCCCAAATCGCTCGGCGAAATCATCGAGATAAATTGTGGTTTCGTCAGCAGATTCCATTTTCATTTATCTTCTTTTGGCTTTCATTATTTTTTATTATGTCATTCATTTGCGCTTGATTTTTGTTACTTTATCGTCTTCTAAAAAAATCAAAATTGCTCATGCATTTGAAATTGCACTGCGATTTTAAACTACGACATTCGAAATATTTTCTTTCCACTTTCTTTGCATGTTGTTTTTTTCTCCGTTCCTAATGTTTTAAGCAATATTAGTTTACACAGTCTATAGAAAAAACGAAAATAATAATATTGTGATTCTGACCACATTCGTAAAAAATATTGTATTTTCCAACAAAAAAAAAAAGTTTACTCGATTATATACACAATAAAATGTACAATAATACAAATCACAGAAGTCGCTTTTACAACTTTAAAGAATTGTCATTTCCATTCTTCTGTTTCCACGTATAACAGCCATAAATTTCCAGATCGGTATCTCCACTTGAAATAACTAGTGACGACCGATTCGTAATTTACGAGTAGTCTCTACTTGTCGTCACGGCGTGGCGCGTCCAATCAGCATCCCGAGTGCACGGAAAAGCCCTTCTCGTTGACGATGCGCGATCGTCCGGTTTGCGCTCGTTCGATTCAATTTAGCCTGTCCGTCGCGACGCGTCAAAGACGGCCCTGTCCAGGCGCGTCGACGCTAGGCTCCACGTTCTACCAATGAACTCCCGAGGTTATTGGCTGCATTCAGGAATGCAGACGGAGTCTCGCAAAAACCATCGACTCGACACAAACTTGTCTTTCTCGCGCGCCACTGCTTTTATCGCATTTTTAGTCATCTTTTGTTGCGTCTTTCCCATTTTCAAGGCAAGCTCTTTTTCGTCCTTTATTCTCGTGTTTTAGCCCGCGAAATAGACACACTTTGTTGCATCGGAAGGTGTGCGAATATTTGCTAATTGTTTAAAAAACTCAGAATAGAAGGAACAATAGATATAAAAATAAAATTAGAGATTGTTTGGTATTTATTTATGATGAAGAATTGTTTTATATTGAGCTCATTTATAAAATTAGATTCAAGTTTTTTATAAGTATTTTTATAAGTTGGACGTTTTATGTAGTAATATACAGAACAATTTTAAATAGTAAACGGCTTACGATATTACATTGTAACTAATTTTACCTAATAATATAGATAGATTTTTTTGATTTGTCTAATAAGTAGATTGCAAAGTTTACGGTCAATATTTTGCAATACCGTTTTACTGTGCAAATTGAAAATAAAACGTGTCATATGTTATTAAATAAAAAAAGAAAAAAACGTATAATTTGTGATTAAAAAATAAATAAAAATGCTGTGTATCCTTTGTCAACGAAATATCATGCAAGATGTAATACGTCGGCGATAATCAAGACACATTTGAGGACTTTCGCTATCGGAAGCACAAATCCAGCGTTTAATAACAATCTCCGTTCTATTTTTACATTGACTCATTCAGCAGCAATACCAATTTCGAAACAATTAGTCACACCTTTGCACATAGCTGTCGTGAATTCTTTTATCAAACGTGACTTTAATAATCTTTGGTAATTCAAGTAGACTTGCACTTTCTTGACGGAAGCGGAGCGATTTTGCGTTTAAAAAAGTGACAGTCATTGGTTGGCCATTTGTCACTGAATTCGTTATGCTAATGCTCGACATGTTCCGATAACGATTCGACATTTTTTTCTTTCCTTTTATTTTCTTTTTTTTCTATTTTTTGTACTTGTTCCATTCAAAAAGGTATTACGGTTTAAACTTATTTTGAAAATCCCGCGATGCAACGCGCGGGAAATCATATCTTAAAAGACGACCTTTTTTATTTCCGTTGTTTTTTTACTTCATTAGCATAAAAAACAAGTAATGCAAATTTTATGAAAAAAAGCATCGCAAAAAGAATTCGCGCGTAATTGGATTTTGAATTTCCCGCGCGCTTCTGCGCAAGCAATTCAAATCATATTTCGGTGTACATAACAAACTTCCTTGTTAGTTGGAAAACAAATTAACCTGGTTTATTATTCTAATTCGTTTCGCACCGTTTCCCGCGTTTTGCTAGCCCGATTGATTATGACTTCCGAGAATCAATCTCTCGGAAATTGGCGGGAAATTTGAACAACCTAAAGCGGCGAATCTATTTTCGCGCGGTATTTTTGGTTCGCGACTGTTTATCGTCGTTTGGTGACGTAAATTATAAAATCAGTTGCGTGTTCAGCGATCGCGCACGGCCACCCAATAATTAACGATTATCATTAAACGCTCCATTATCATGGCTGTGTTTTCATTTCACGCACATCGTGTTTCTGCTTTCGTTTTATCGCACAAAGCTTTGTTGAGATTCAAGTATCACTAACTTCAAATGAAATATTATCATTAGCGACAATTATAGACGTTCTATTTCGAACTAACGAAAAATTTGCAATCGCAAATGTCTTTTCCGGAGATTCACTGACTTCGAGGGGGATACGTAATGACATGTTTTCGCGAACAAGCAGATCGATTTTGTTGCCTCGATTTTTGAGAAACCTCCTTGTTCCTCAGAAAATGAATTAAATATATCAAACAGTTGCGTTATACGGAGAAAAATAATTTTAGAAATGTCAACTACACTCACTGGGAAATCAAATGTCTTTTTCCGAAACCTTTTTTCATGGAAAAGACAAACAAGTGTCATATATTTAGAAGATATTTTTTGCTCGTTACGGCATTTTTCTAAGCAAACTAAACAAATTTTCTAAGTACACAAACATGGTGGAAAGCATGTTTTTCTATACCGATTCCTGTTTTTTGGATAGACTCATTCTGTCTCACCTTAAAAAACCGTCTCTAATTTCATGTGTTTGGATCTGTTTGTGAAGCATTTGGAAGCTTACTGGAAGCGTTTATGTTCTTATTTAACTTTTTCTCATTCTTTTTTTATTTTTTCCTTTTTCGGACAACCGTGCGTCTTGTACAATTATCAGTTACTCATTTACAATTGAATGACGTCATTTATCGCAGAAGCACTCGAGTAAACGTGATATCGCTTTTTATCCAAAATCAGTTGTAATGACAGTGAGTTAAATATAAAATTCACTTACGCGATTTTCACGAATCAAATGCACAAGGCTGATCACGCGCACATAATTTTTCCGCAGACACTTGCCGATTGACGCGATCAATTGTTATACACAAAAAGGTGTGCTTTTCCTTATAATTACGACATAATTTCAACTTTGTCTGTTTAACTTGGAGTTATTAATGTGTTCGTCCGTGCAAATAAAATCTAAATCGTTGTAATTACCGCCAAGTACATTTTTTCGTAGGTAATATATTTTGCTTATAAATGATTTGTTGCTGATTTTAGCGATTACATCATCATTTATCAGATTTTCCGTTTGAAGTGAAACGAATGTTTACCAATTGAAAGAAGAATTAAAAGTGATGTCGTTTGATTGGCGTCTCGATTTCAATACTCGATTACTAATTTCCTTTTTTTCCATATCATCTTTAACGGTTACCTGTCGCGTTACGGAAATTGTCAGGAAAATTTTTCTTCGGTATCGATCGACTTATTATCGATGTTAACCCAGTAACCTCGATAGCATGGCGTTTGTTGGAACTGTTTTTAACTGTACGAGCTTCGTTTTTTATGCCTGTGCTTATATATTTTTTTTAATTATTATTATTTGAATTATTTATGGTATTGCTTTTTGCTGTCGATCATCACACGAAAATTAGAAAATGTTATTATATTCTTATATTTAAGTTTTCTAATTAATCTAATCAATAAATTTAACTTGAATAATCAAAAACGATCTTCAGATATCACCCATTATAATTACCAGAAGTATCTGGTTCGAGCCAAATTCGTTCAATCAACTGGTTACTTTAACCAGTCGCCTTTTTGCATGGGTAAATCACACCAATGTGAATGATCTGTTAATTAATAACTTTCATTTTTATGATTGAAAATGTATGCAAGCTAACCCAATACTAAGTAAATAGTAACATTTTTATATTTTATAACTTAATTATGATTCATTTTTGTTTAATTTTAAATTTTATTCCCTTTTATTCATTAAATATCTATTTTCGGTTTCAAATGTAAAAGTTAATGAATATAATTGTATTCTAAGTTGAATATATTTTTAATACATTTAAGTATTAAACAAAGTCTCATAAATCTCTATTACTAACATTTTTTTGATAATTGAATTAATACTACTCTTATTCAACCAATCGCAATTTTTGGCAATGTTGCTTCAAATGCAAATTTGTTGGTGGAGTAATACAATTTGACTCTTGAATAAACTCGTATTGTCATTGACTTAACGATATAAATCAATTGTGACGACGCACAACTATGTTGCGCACAATGAAAACTAGTCACGTCGTATGAAGAAAAAAAAAAAAAAAAAACGAATTCCAGCACAAAATTGTTTGTTAATTATTTAAAGATATAAAGAATAATTCTAAATTTACATTTAATCAATTCCGTTAGAAAAATTAAACCTCAGAGCGCATGTAATATTTTTATTATTTATAATTCATTAAATTCTGTACTATTAAAATTCGAATTTATTTAAAGTTTCATTTTGCGTTTTCACTTTTTTTTTATTAGTATACAACGATACTTGTCTTGACTACTCCAGTTGGAAATACAGAAGGCGCTAAAAAGTCCTGCACTTACTGTAATAATGGTTCGACTCTTATTCAGTAGCAATTTTCTAATTGGTCACGATAAATATTGAATTGATTAAAGAGTTTTTCAAGCGATAATTACGTTGCTCCAGTTAATATTATCATGCTCTTTCAAACAATATTGATTAAATACTTATTAATAAAAATGAAAAGAATAATTTCGTATCACTTGACCTTAACTGACACATACCATTATAGTAACCTTATTACAAAGGATTTCTGTTTTTAATAACAAAAATTAAACACTTACACGTGATCTTGAAGTTCATTTTCCCTTAATTCATTTATCGCGACGTAATAATTTTATGCGACGTAATCACATATACGTGAAAGTTGTTTAGAAGAGTAGTAATGCCCGAAATCATACACATCGACTTATCAGACAATGAAAGCGCAAAAACAGTTGTTGAAAATCACACAATGATTTGGTCCAAAGGTATACAAATGTACAAGTCAAAAGCAAACTGTACTTTTGATTACACTTTTTAAGTCTATGCAATTATAATTCGATTAAATCGAACATTTCAAATATTTTTTCAAAAAAAAAAAAAATAAATAAATAAATACATAATTTGTATTTTCCTTTTTCAACTAAGTGAAGTGAAAACTTTTGGTTCATAGTTTGAATAAATTCAAAATTACCAATCATACACATGAGACACTTTATTTTTACGGGATTTTTGCTAGCCATACATACACATCTTTTCGAAATTCCAAAACTCAAAGTAGCTTGGACAGAGCAGGTCATCTTTCAAAATAAACATTTTGTGAGGGTCGTAACTACGAGACAGCTTAATGATACCGAACTACGTCTTTGTTTTAGCTACGAGTTTACCGCAATGAAAAATGTTTTGAATTTTACTACACATATCAGTATTGATTGATTTAAAATTCACGAAAAATAAGTAGGACATTCATTTATTTATTTAATTATTTTTATTATACATTTACATTTCGTATCTTTATTAATTTACACAATACCACGATTAAGTTAATTCAGTATCATCATCTTTCAAATATAGACACTAAGAAAGTAACGATTTATATTATCCAACATTTAAAAATATATTGAGAAATTCTATATCTTGTTTTGCTGCATTTTACCAGCTACTAAGCAATAGATCAATGTTTTTTTTAATATTACTTGACAATAAATTAATATACATTGAACATTCTTTTTACAGTAAACATTATTTATAAACTGACATTTAAAATAACCACTTCTTTTACAGAAGATCGGTTTTCAATAGGTTATTTATTTATTGTTTATTTCAAGATTCGTTATTTATTCCATTACTCATTCACTTATTTATATTTACGTAAGACGTAAAATAAAATCGAACAAATTTAAAAATTAATGTAGAAAATTGAAATTGTATTCTGCTTGTCTTCATGTTTCTTTACGTTTTGTTTATTTCTCAAACAATTTATTTTAATTCGTTCTTACCATTTGTTACTTGAATTTATCTTTTTGAAAAGTTACAATTCACAATATTGTGAAGATAGGTCAAGATAGCTCGAGATTTTTCTAATGCTAATAGAAATTCAGATTGCACGAAGTGTCTCACGTGTACTTCAATTTTATTTTTAATACTTTTCAAGGTTAAAAAAAAGTTGAATTCAAATTGTGATTTAAATTAACTGTTGTAATCTATAGGCTGGAAAAGAATTTGATTTAAGTTACTAACTGATATTTGCGTTTGCAAACCAATAGGGAATGAGATTTATATGAGTGAAGTTATCCCAATGTCACGAGGTATACATTGCAAAAACAAGTAAATTAAAGTAAAACGCATTTCTTAGTAATTTTAAAACCCATTAAAAACAATGTTTTTGCAATGTATAAAAATACAAGTTCCAAATATATGACAGCAAACGCTATACGTATATTTATTATTCGAAATTATAATAGCTTATTTAAATATAATAGCTTATTTAAATGCATAGACGTCTATATATTTTTCACATTTGAATCTTGTAATTTTTACTGTTTAAAACTCGTAGAATTTTCTACGTAGCAACTTCCACGTATATGTGAGAAGTTCTCAATATTATGTGAAAGTAATCAAAGTCCGAAATTAAATTTTGCAGTTTGTTAATCAAATAAGTTCCAAATAAGTGCGATTTCAATATACATTTTAATAATACAATATTTTCGAATTGAATTATTCATATTTTATGATTCGAAAAACGAAAAGAAGCACATTTTTATTGTTTTTATCATGTATGTTCAAACAAAAATCATTGTTTTGAATTAAAAACAATATGGATGTACATATTGACATTGACCTAAAACAAATTTATTGTAATCAACGTAAAGACATTCATTAATTAATGAAAACTCTCAGGTCAATATACGAAAAATTATACACGCACAAACAAGTTCAGTCTACGCGTCGTATTTTTGATTAAAAAATACCGGATTTCTCGATGTCTTAAGTCTCGCGAAATTTTAAATGCAGTTGTTGATTTAGATACAACTGTTTTTATTCACATGTCCTCTTCTACGTACATTACATTATATAATGTATTTATAATAAATGAATTTCAAGTATAATAATAAAAATATCATAAACGATAAAAAAAAGTGTATTTTATCTCGAAATGCTTATTTGAAACGGATGAAGTATGTATTTTGCTTTGTACTACAAATTTTGGCTTTCTATACATTTTAAATGAGTAACATATTTCCTCCTTAAAAGCAAAAGGGTAATATCATAAGAATTGTCCTTAATTAAACCACCTTCAATTCAATCATTTTAATCTCAATTTTAATCTTATCTGATTTCAATCTAAATTATTTATGTATCATTTTTATATCAACTGGAATGCACGTATATTTGCATTTGATTTATTACAATAAAGGAACCACAGTGTCTAATTAACAATCGGTTTTGACTGAAAATTAAATAAACAATTTGATTTCTCATTGAATGTAACGCTGCTCGCAAATCGAGCATGTTCCTAACAACTTGTAGCTTCTTTTTGCAATGTGAAACATTTATTTATAACTACACCTAACAATGTTTCAATTGACATTTATCATATAACATTGTTGATTTCACCAAAGGCAGTAGTATTTTTCTATTAGTAAATTTTTAATACTTATATTTCCAAACAAATATAATGTTATATAAACTTTATGTTTGTCAAGTAATGCCATAAAGTTTAATTTTAAAACATCATATTATATTATTTTTAACCCTAAATAGGTAATGGTACAAATATAAAACGATATTATTTCAATGACAAAGATATACATATAATATTTTACCGCACAAGACAAAGACAGTAACAACAGTATACTATAGCAGAGTTAATAGAAACAAACATTAGGCGTTCTCTAGGTCCTTTCCCCGAAATTTCATAATTCTCAGCTTCAACTCCGTTATAAATCATGTAATAAAATTTATCTGAGTGCGTGTAGACGTAGGAGCCGAGGGTCGATGGCGCTTGTCTCAAACGCCAGACCCCACCCGGCTCGCAACTATAAAGCCATTGTAGCCTCGCTCAGCTGTCTCAGTTGTGTGCTGGTAGTGCTTCGTGCTCGTCACTTTGAACTCTCTTCGCAAGCGCCCTCTATCCTCAATCAAACGAGAATACCATTTCGGAGTTTTCCATTGGATACGTCGACGTTGTTCAGTTTCTACTGCGGCTATCGACTGGACATTCCGCTTTTTTGACCACTTCGTGGATTCTACTTGTTTTGAGGCAAACGTAAGTGAACTTTGACCTAGACATCGCGACCAACATACGCCTATAGGAATCAACCGAGATGGATTACACAGCGGACTGTTTTGAAAACGAGACGAGTATTTTTGTTGACATTTTCGAATTCCGCATGGTTTTCCCGTATACTTCGACCTCTTTTCACGCGCGAGAATGTAGAGCGCGCGGTGCGCATGCGTGCGCGAGTGAAAGCGCGAATTTCAATTTGTTTGAAAATTCAAACGGCCCTTCCAATCGTTCTTGATCGACTTTTTTTTATTGGTGTCGTTTCGAAGTTCATAACGTGTGATACATTCTTGTTTCTTTTGCTTTTTTGTTTGTCAATGTTTTTCTTTGCTTGTTGTATGAAGATGATCAAAGCAGTGGAATACTTTTGCATACTGATACTGCAAAATATTATGTTGCTGAGCATAAAATGAGTACGAAATTGTTCTTTTGTATCGTAAACAACATCCGCTTGGACAAAGTTCGAAGTTTTTCAAAGTTCAAGCTTTTAAAATCAAAGAAAATTCGTCAGACCGTCAATGATAAATGCAAATTCAATAGTACGTTTGTTGTGGACACAATACATTTGTACATTGGAATTTCCAAAAATTAATGTAAATTATTTTCATAATCATAACAAATTTTATGTTTATATATTATTTTATGTCAATATAAAATTATATAAAAGGTAAAAGCAACGTTAATGAAGCAATTAGAATGTTCAAAATATTGGAAAACGTTAATGTCGAATGAAAAATGAGTGTCGATGAGAATGACACAATGATTTTGAAACCTGAAATTCTCGGGAAAGCGCATATGCATTTATTCTTCAAAACAACCGGGACTGGATTTTAGTGACAGTAAGTAATAGGGGAATGACTGAGCAACACGTTCCGATCATGAGAGCCTGAGAATCAATACCCGGTCCTATGACTGAACAATGCCGACCTTTCCGACCTTTCTTTCGCGCGTTTCGTCCAGGAATTCAATCGCCGCGTCTGTTGGGAAACGTCTACTGCAGAACCTGCAGATCTAATCGTCTGTTAATACGGAATTCTTCGCGAGAAAGGCGACGCAAGGGAAAATCCACTGTCTACTAACAAAACAATAAAGCAGAAGAAAAATAAAAGAAAAACATTCAAAAACGTTTTTGTTTTTCTTAGCGTCTATTTTTTTATTTTAATTATCACGCTTGAAACATTAATCACTTTGAATGTAAATTACGTAAAGAAAAAAATAAATGTAACGCAAAGTTGAACCTTTGACAGTGCGATCTTGAGATAATTTGTAAGAAATTCCGTAATTCTCGAGAAAAAAAGTCGGAATAATTTTGTTGGTTGTAAGTCAATAATTACTTTATTTTCAATTTTAAGTAAAACCCCGATAAAGATGTTTTTTGAAAATTTGTCATTTAAACATACTTATGGAGTCTTTTTCGGAAACAGTAAAAATTTACAAAACTTCCTGAAATGTTTATCTACCTTTATATCTACCTTTTTTCCCCTATGTACTAATAAACGAATGAATCATGGACTGAGGGAAAACCTGGAATTATTGATTTAAGTTCTTTTATCGTCAATTGATAGATTCAGAATGATGCGATCGACATTTTTTTTCGCGACAAGATTGATAATTCGTTTGGATAATTACAAACAATGGTTCGAAAAGTGAAATTCAGAGAAAGTTTGCGCGCATCGTTATTTCAGTTCGAATTCAACATTGTTTCAGCTTTCCAATGACGATTGTTAATTTTTGCTGCGCAGTTTCGGAACCTGACTGGAATATTTACAAGCAAAACTAAAGGGGTAAAGATTAGACAGATGGATACCTGAATTTGTTGTTTTCACTTGAAATACTTGAAAGGTTAAATTCTCGAAACGTTTCCACCATTGACCTGCTCACAATTTTAGTTCGAAATCGATGCATAATCAATAATAAACACGTTTCGCCTTGGTTTATAGTAGTTTGTCAATGAGAAACGAATTAATAACAAAAACTGTAACTACCTTCGCTATAAATATTCACAGCGCGTATTTGTTACTGCTGCAGTATATATTTAGATATATCTTTAAAAACTCAAATGCATTTTTAAACCTGGAGATTTATTTATAGCTAAATTTAGAAGAATTTTTTTAATTCATCTAAAATACAAATAAAATTAAATATTTATTTTAAATTATGTCTTCTTACGAATAGTAAAGTTTTATTATTACAGGAAAATAATAAAACTTAATTTATAAATATAATTTCTGTAACATTTGAAGGGTTCCAAATTAAAATATTATGATTTACATAACAAAACAAATTAATCTTACATATTATACAATGTGATTTACACTCTTATATAGAGTTTTCACAGTAAGTAAATTCAACTTGTAATAAAAGTTTTAGTTGTAACTAATACTCTCTTAATCAAAATTCATTGTAAGTCCAATTCAAAGAATTTCTACAGTCAAAACTTTTCTAATTAATAAAATAAAATATTTGCCGAATCAGTCAAGAAATCACAATAATGTAATGTTTCTGTTATTTCTAAAACTCGGACTAAATGTCACGTAGCATCTGATTCTGATTTCGATTATCGTTTCGCGTTTATTAATATCCACACAGCAACACAAAACTATACGTGATATCGAGTTATATGATATAGACAAATCGATAGCGAAGTTTACGCGCTTTAATTTCTCTCGCCGTAATTTGCACTAACTAGTTTGGTCGGGTTGATACAACGAAAATGCGGTTAATTTTTGATAAGACTCATTACTAAAGTCGCACTGTAAATCATTCATTATTCTCGGCAAAGAACTGTGCGCGTAACTTAAACAAATTTTTTGATATCTCGACGCGTAGGCGAATCGAAAAGTCAGACCTCCTCTTAAACTTTGTATTCCCAACTACTGATGAATTCAGGCATTTTCTCATTGAATGATTTCTTCGATGTCGTTCTTTTGCTATAAGCTCAAAGTTAAAATTCAAGACTCTTGCTATAAACTTACTCGTAAGAAAATCATTAAAAATGTTCTAAAGAATATTTTTAACGGTCTGGACGTTTGCGTGCGCTTCACTCAAAATAACTGTTATTATTTAATTAAACTCATTCGTAACTATCGTTGCTTTGTCGAATGTTCATTTTCTATTAACTGACAGGTTATCTCGTTTTATAAGTAAAAGGGTAATTGATTGCAATATTTTTTTTATTTTCTTTGTCTTCATGTCCACGTCTTCTTAAAAAAGTTTCTTATAATTTATGTTGAGAAGCTAATGATACACTGAGAAAACAAAGTAGTAAAACTAGCAAAAATGACATCGATCGTCGTCACATCTACAACGATCGCTGTAAAATTTACGCCGATGACGTAATGTTTACGGCGATCGCTGTAGATTTGACTACGATCGCCGTAAATATTACTACTTCGTTTTCTCAGTGTATGTAACAAAGTTAAATTTTCTTGAATAAAAATTCGCTGTGGTATATAGTAACAATCATGCCGTAATCGACGATCAAATAAAATTTGCCCCTCGAAAAAATGTGAGAAAAAAGCTGCAGCATACATTACAACATCATTACCGGCCATTATAGCCGGACGCTCGCTCGTAAATGCAATTATACCGGGTGTCACCTTATTCCGTTTCATTTGACAGCCGACACTGAGTATTCTTGTTACCTTTTACGACCTCGGCTTTTCTCTGTCGTGAAGGTCAGCATGCGAAGTTATTGGGAAGCGATGTTATTTCCTCGCGATTTGCTGCCCCTGCGCGCAAACGCTCGCGCCTTTAAGCGTTCATCTACACCTCGTTATCAGCCGGCCACGTACATTACTTACTAGATAAATAATACTTGAGTAGTTTATGTGCCACAACTTGTTCGACGAGGTAGCTAATAATGTTCCGCAATTAAATCATTCGATCGTCTATATAATTTTGCGCCAAGCGGCTTACCCGCGCGGCGAAAAAGTCGCCCTTTTTCGATCAGCGCCTCGATTGCAAAAAATATTTCTGCGCTTTTTTCTTAATTACGAATTATCTCCCGGAGAAAAAGAGCATGCTTTACGACAGTGCCGGAGAGTGGCTTATGGTACTGTTTTGCATACACTGCTGCAAATTTCTGCGATAACTTTCAGATTAGAAGAAATTTCTGCAATAAATTCATCAAAATCAGCGTAATGTTACGTTTGCAAAATACATTTTTGCAATCAAGTTCCGAAAATTCACAAATGCTTCACGGAATTTGAGATGCATAGATTTCTAGTATACATGACAGTAAGTTTCTAGTATACAATTTGACAAATATATATAAATAAACCGTTTTCTACTTCAGTCTCGCGTGAAAAACGCTACTTTCTCAATCCAAGATGGAAATGTACACTTTTTCTCCCAAGAGTATAAACGAAAGTGCAACTTTCTGTCCACTGAATATGTCTAGAAAGAACATGTCTATTTTTTTATGAAAAAGAACGAGGAAATAAATTACTAGATCAGAAAAGCCTGATGGTTCGATTCCATAATCGTAGTTACGTGGTCGATCAAGCGTCTATAACGAGAAATATTTCGACAAAACATAGAACAATTCGATTTTTCCACGATTAGCCCGAATAAGGATGGTGGATCTAAATGTATAGTTACATGGCACATGCTCTTTCAAGCAGAGTAAAGACACATGCTCGTTGTGCACCACCGGGCGACAAATTGCATCCGAGTACCGATAACACATCAAAATCAAGTCCGATAAGCATCGTTTGTTGAGCGAACCGCGCGGCGAAATTCAAAAGCCCGTAACGTAACAAAACCGAAGGAATAGTTTGCTTAAGAGGATGACGAACTGGTTCACAAAGTTTGCAATTTAAAATTGGCGCCAACAATGACACTGCTAGATAGATGAAAATGACTTATAAAAATGAAAAAAGGTCACTTGTGTATTGAATTTTCTATATTTTTATGCAAATACAATCAGTGTTTTATCATTGCTTAAACATATTTTTTAGGTGTGTGTGACAGGAATTTTTTTGCAAATTTTCAATAATCATCCTCTTAATCACATCAACGTTGTTTTTGTGTATCTTGTCGTATAATATATCTTGGTAAATAATGAGTTTTAATGTATTTACTTTATTTTGTTCAGTTACAAAATTTCATTAGAGTTTATCGACGTCTTTCATTCTCCACAAACTTAGGGATAAGTATGAACACTTGACTGCTGAAGAGATGGAAGATGGCAAAAGAATTGGAGTGAATGAGAAAGAGAAAGAGAAAGGGAAAGGTTTGCGGCGAAGAAGGAAGTGGCGAAGACGCGCGAGTCAGGAGCAGGTGGATGAGCTGAATCCAACTACTCGAGTGGGTTACTTTATTTCATTGTCGATTGTCTATTGGCGGTGCGTGCAGCGTAAATGCCAACGACCAGCGGCTAAACTTCAAGTCATGGTATAACTCCACGACGTACATCCACTTGATTTATGTTGTTCCATAGTTTATGCGCGATGCGCAATTTGACTAATAGATATCAGCCGTGTTTAAAGTCTCCGATTATACTTTGAACAAGAAATTATAGTGATGGATTGGATTAAGTTGTACTTGTCTATCAGTACAACATGGACACGAAATTTAGCGAGTTTACCGAGTAAATTGCATTCAAGCTAAGAAACACATTTTTTAAGACGTTGCAAATTTTAAAATATCAAATACTCTAACAAAAAGTTTATAAAAGATTCTGTATGGAAATCTGAAAAAGAAACCTACATAGTAATTTGTTTGCGATACTATGTAGGAAGTATATTAGCTGGAAATCTGTCTAGATTTCCTTCAGGGTAATAAGCTGATCAAGTCATATCCTTATGAAAATCTACATGGATTCCCTAGATGGTACGGGTTCCTACGTAAAATCCAAAATAAATCAATGTGTACGTTCTTGTGTATGATATTTGTAGCACTATATTTTTTTTAATGAATTTTACTTTGTCAGCTATGTAGACAAATCGTACAAAAATAAGGAGACGTAGATGAAATGTATAATTACAGTTGGAAATTTTCAGAAAGTAATTTACGTATTGTAGAAAAATGTTTTCACCTGTAAATTTGCGAGACCGTAATAAGAGAAGAGGCTGCGCGTAAAAAATGCACTGTAGCGATGCGAATAAGCGATGGAAAAGAAGTGGATTTTAATCACGGTAAATGAATACAATAAGTTTGGTCAAGATCTCACGCTCAACTTTGTCCATTGGATCGGGTTCTCATCGTCATCCTCCGATAGAAAAGCGTGAAAAATGCCCGCGAGTTCTACGAACACAGCCGGCCAGGGCTTTCGTCGCAGGTACTGCAGAATTGAACGTAGCCGCGGGTTATTTGCTATTAGTCACAACGTTGGAGCTCGGTTTCTCGTGCTCTGAAATTCATGAGAACTGCTGAAAAAAGCAGCGCGTTCTTCGACTGAAAAAAGTTATCACGATAATGTCCGGTTGTATCGAAATTGGTGGGAATTTCCCACTCGGAGAACGCAATAAAATTGCTTCGCTTGTCACACAACAATTGCCGAGTGATGGGAACAAATCTGACAACAAATATTTTTCTACGCTTTGTCAAGTATGACGATGATTTTTCGTGTTTACTTTTGCACCTACCGAACTGATCTACAAATAACTTTGTTTGTCCAACAATTAAATATCAGTCGACTTGAAATAGTTTTAAAGGCAATATTGATTAGAAATTTGATTATGTTTGTCATTTTTTTTCAACATTATGAATAATCACTCAATTATACATAACCATATAAAATTATGACTGCAAAATAATCATTCACAACTATACATTTTTAAGGACGTTCGTTATAATCGGTGGTATTGTGCACATATTAAGGAAAAACGTACCTTATATACCAGCATTACATTGCTGTGGCGTCTACAAATCAAGATCATCGGAATAATGATTAATATTGACTTTTGCAGACATCAAAATTGTTCCACTTTAATGATAACATTTAAAATCTACCAAACACATTCCGTTCACCGAAAACAAAAGAGCCTTGTTTTGAGACAAATTTTAGTAACAATGTCTCAATTTAAAACTGTTTTGTCCTGAAGACACTAAAAACGTCTCGAAAGTAGACGTTCGTTTTTATTCTAAAAAAACATTGATACATCAATTTTCAAAGACTGTAATAACAGACGACTGAATCTCATTATACAGATGTAAAGATTTATTACATGAGATATAAATTAAAGTCCGGGATTTCTATTGCGATAAAGTGTCAACGCAGTGAGATTTTGTTAATAGACATTAGTGGATGATTTTCGGTTGAAAGCGTTTCTTCCTCGGAAGCGAGGCAAATGGATGTTCATCGATATCTCGCGTTCACACCGGTTCTTCCTAATGCCGTGACAAATAACGAGATCTCCTATTACCGCGGTTCCTGGTACCTCGATTAATTGGCCTTTACAGTTAGGGACGATGGCGTTTCGATCGCTCGGAGCGCTGGTAAATTTATAACACTGCTCTCTGCCCGTCTCTGTTGGCCGGCTTCTTTTTCTCTCTCGCGTTACTACCGCACAGATAACATAAGGAAATGTCAGACTAGCTGTTGGCAGTATCCAATTCAGTGCCAATAAAGAGTTTTATGCACTCGCACTGAGCGCACTCATTGTCCGTGCGACGATCTCTGAGAACTTATCATTAATCTCGACTGATTTGTCTTTCAACTTCTAATATAAGCTACAGTTTTCCGCAACATCCAATGTTATTTTGATACACGCCTGAAAATCAATGTGTGTTATTCATTTAGCTTCTTATTCAATTTTCAATTTCAAATTTGGCGCTAGAAATATGAAAATAAGAAATGAAAATGACATATAAATTAAAAAAAATTAAAAAAAAGAAGAGAGAGAAAGAATCGATTGTTTGTTGAATTTCCTTTAATTACATGTAAACAAATCAATTTTGTAGGAATTTTACAGGAACACTTTTTCATAGCTTAAATTAATGTTTTGGATTAGTTTAAACATGTCACATCATTTTAGCTCCTACACTTTACTGGGTGATTGTTTTTAAAATAAAGTATTGAAAAATAAAGATTTGAACTTATACATAACAAATGTATAAAAATAATAAATAACGTTATTGAATGTTGTCAAGTAAATATTAATAATAATAATAAAAATAATAATAATATTTCCAAACAGTTTATGATCGAAGCGAAAAAGTAAGATTCGCGAACGCTACGTCATTAGTTCAAACACTGGAATTGTTTGACAGTCGGAAAAATAATTTGTAACATTAGCATAGGTTGTTTATCGAGTAGACGAAGCGTTGAAAATGAGTTAAATCGTCTAGGAGAAGTGGATTTGCGCTTGACTGATCTTACTGCTCAATCAGCCACACCACCTTCGACTCGCCGTTTCTGCGACACCGTGAGTCATTCATACATTGAATAATACGGAATCGTTTTCATTGAGACCAATAATGATTTGTCAAAAAATCTCGCCATTCAATGAAATAAATTATATCCAAGCACACTCGCTGTTTCGAGCATTAATCATTAAAAGCATTACGTCTATTTCCACTCGATAATTGTTTTGCGGACATTTATTGCACCACTTCTGAAACAGAAGTCGGATCATTAAATCGCGGTAGGTTAAAAAAATACTCAAGTTAAAAAATAATTATAGTAGCAGTTGTTTAATAAATAAATTTGTTACACGTTTTCTTGCTAGTATAAGAAAAAAAAGTAATGTCCCGAGTGAACATTTGCTTTTGATTTCATTGATCAATGTCTACAGTTGATTTTTTGTTTTCTTTTCACGTTACAATGTCAAGATCATTGAACCGGCCCTTCGATTTCTGTGAATGCCCTTTGATTTATCATTATGCAGATGAAAGTATCGGTAACGTTTTTTCGAATCACTTTCCATTTCTTTGATTTTATACAAGACAGATCTTTTTAGGGGCAATGTCCGCTCGCTCGTTCGAGGTATGCATCGAGCTCGATTTCTTCTCTTTAGCCTGTAATCTCTCTCGCGTGCTAACGGCAGAAGAGTGCTCGAGAATCTATGTTCTTAACGCTCGGATATCTAGTTCAAGGGTTTCTTTCTGGCCCTTTTTCTTCACTTTTTACCCGACAAAATGCGTCATCGACTGCGTAGCCTATAATTTACTCCATGTGTCTAGACGTCTATCAAGATTCAACCACCACTTCCTAACGAGTCCTTTATTTTGTGCGATATTTTTCTAACGGTTTGAAATTGTTAAAAAAAAAAGGACGGACAAAAGTGTTCCTATGATCAATTAAGATGATTTAGACCTATTTATTTACATAAATAATGTCCACCATTAAACGGTTTATTTGAATTTTCATTTATTTATTTTTCCGTAAATGAATTTCTTAATATGACGTGACACAAAATGCGCAAAAAATGTTTGAGGAAATGGAGAAAATGAAAAAGCAGACACAATCACATAATCGAATTCTATTGAATTAGCACGCACTCATTTTGTTTGACTTATCTGTATGTGCATGCATGATCATACGCTGAATAGTTTACTAATACTCGATCTGGTAAACAAATTAAGGAAGTAATTTTACTATTTTTTGAGCAATACAAAAATTTAACCGATAAAAAGTTGGAAATTTCAGAACAATTATATGAATAGAAAGCAGGATTCGTTTGCTATATTTATTCTTATCATTTTGTTACATTTATCAGAAAGAGAACTGTATTTGTTTTATTAACATCACAACAAGATTCAAGAGGATTGTTTAGATACATCAAAAGACAATCTCGACTGTGGTTTTGCTATAAATCTATAGCAATGTTATTGATAAATAATCGATAAATTGATACATGAAATGATATCGATGTTTGTCTATCAACAAAGACATATTGTTAATTTCTATTTTTGACAAAAAAATATTGATTCGTATGAAAAACTATTTCCGCGTAGCACAAATCAATGACCCGAAAAGTATAAAGCCGCATTTCCGCGATGAATCTTCCTCGGAAAAGTCGGTGTAATGCAAATTTATGATCGCGTCATATTAACGTTACGCATAAATCGCGTAATAATTTACTCCAATCAGTGGACGTAATACGGCGCAACAATTCCAATCGAGAGGCGGGAGGGGGGAGGGGGGTCACAAAAATGGAGTCGCTCGTGCTTGCGCGAGGAATTCGCTTAACTTTTCTCACGTGGCAACTGCCACAAAACGCAGCGCGATAACATCTAGCGCGAAGCTTAATCGCATTAGCGGTTAATGGAAGTAAAAAGTAAGCGAGTTATGGCGCAGTACGGGGATGCGGATAAAATGAATAACTCGAGGGAGACGGAGCAAGTGAGCGAACGCGAGGCAGTAATGACGACTTGTTACTTGGGTGATGCACCATGCCGCGTAATGACTAGGACCTACAATTTTATTATTAACCCGTAACCGGGCACGTGGGGTTACGCTGCCGATTCGAGGCGTTTGCGTTTTTACCAAATGACAACAACGTAGTACACCTCTCTCATTAGTGCTTCTGCTGAAAGGTCAAATTTGCAGTAACGGAGGTTTAAAGAAGACCTCTACTAAATTGTGCCCTTTTTTTTCGTTTAACGCTCTCCATCGATAACGCTACACATTGTCATAGGTGAAGAACACAATAGATTGTATACTCGAGTGTTAGCCAAATTTAGAAAAACTATATTTTGAATGTTAATTACGATGGGTGGGAATACCTCTCTCAATTTAACGAAGAAGAACGAGTAACCTTTTTATATACAATTTTCGTTACTGATAATGGTTAATTTTGGATTTTGAAGATAAACTTAGTAGGTATTTAATAAAAAAAATGAATGTTATGTTTTACATGAATAACTGCAATTGACTTTATGGAGTGAAATTGCTTATTCTATGCCACGTACGCTTTGCGTACAAATTGATCGGTGCAAACATGATAATCGCGGGATTACATTTAGTGATAAGGATACTTGCCGTGGTACGTACGGTGACGTCGTCAGGTGCGAATTGGAGCTCACGTTACTTGTTCCGGGCGCAGATAAAGAGCAGCGTAAAAGCGTGCGTGAATATCGTGGCCGGATCGGATGCAGATTTTGTTGGCGCGTTCTCATTTTAAAATCCAGTCGACAAACGTTTGCTCAGCGCCATCTCCCATACAGGTTTCTATACAACTTACCGATAGCATCGCCGTAATATTATCAAGAGTTATAGATGTTTCTTTTTCTTTGAAACTAGAAAATAACCCTATTTTAGCTGCGTTCGTATGACCTCCTTTGTGTAATAAATATTTGTGACCTTACAACGTGACTCGTAGTTTATAGGATACATCTTTTATATACCTGGAAATTATCTATAAAGTTGCAGACACTTTGAAAAAAAACTTGATCTCTGTTATTGTAATTGTCCTTTTTATTACGATTATTTTAGTTTTAAATTGTGAATATATTTGCAATTGGTTATATTCACTGAGTTCAAAACAGAACTTACAAAACAGAATTCATTCTAGACAATGGTATGACGTTTCAGGTAACTTCAGAGCGTTACCGAATTCAAGTTGCAGTGAATCATATTTTTGAAATTATCAGAAGTATCATAACTTACAATGACGTTTGCCTTCTTGTTCTAATTTAGTGAAAATATTAGTAGTCCTGTTAATTTGAATTTCGACCTTGAAAACGAATCTTTAAATTCTCAATCTAGAATTTATAAATCGCTAAATCGAAAACGAACGATTATATTTGTTAAAAGTAATTTTGCAGCTTACTATTTGCCAAACAAATCGCGGAGTTTTTGGACGGAGCTCAACTGAATGAATCGAGCGTTAGGATCGTGAACGACATTTCTTGCGGGGTTATGAGCCTGGGACAAGATTCCTCGGATGATCGGCAAGTGCGGCGGGGAATATAGGTAACGGTCATGAACTGTTCGGTCGGAGCACGCGCACGACGGACCGACATGTAAATAAGCTGTTGTTATTAGTGACGTTTGAACAGCGATCGCAAAAGATTAGGAATGTTAAAGAAATTAGCAAATAGCTTGTAATAATCTTATAATAAACAGACCTTGAAAGTACAAAAATTTTGTTTTTCATTTTTTTATTGAAAATATAAAATGGAAATTCTATTTTCATAATATACTAAATTTTAATTTACTTTAAGAAAAAGAGATTATATTATATCACTTGACGGGGAAAAATGATTCTTAAGTTGATAGCATTTCATAGTTCGAAGGGCTGCCAATTTAATACTCTGTTTCTTTCCAATTGAGTACGACGTTTTTTCTGACGAAAAAATTGTTTGCAAAATTGTAATTTATAAAGATGAACAAAGATTAATAGAAAAAAATTTGTATTTCTTTTGTTCTTCTTTATTTTCAAAGGTTCGATTTTCTGTCCTCTTCATTCGCAAAAATCTTTATTTTCATTCAAGAATCACTAAGTTTTGCTATTATTTTCTTAGATTAAAACCAACACTGTAAAAAAAGAATGTAAAACTATACTACATATCACGTAAAATTAAAGTAAAAGTGTAAAAGCTAACCAATGAAATTGCTGCTTTTCAAAAGGAAGCCATTTCATTGGTTAGCTTTTACACATTTACTTTAATTTTATGTGATATGTAGTATGGTTTTACATTTATTTTTTACAGTTTAATTTTATCCTGTCAAGACATTTTTTCTTGGCTTAATCACTTAGTATCTTGAATCAAGGAAACTTTTCTTGGCTCAAGAAAATTTATTCTTGGCAAAATATACCAGATACATTTTGTCTTGAATGAAGCAAATTTTTCTTCACTCATGCATTCTTTTTTTGAGTCTTCAAATATACTCACTCGTTTTTTAATTTTCCCGTGTATTTACATAAACAAAGTTATTTTATACTTAATACCAAATAACTTACCGAATTCGCGAATTCGTCTTTATTTGTGTTTTGCAGCAAGCGCACAAGCATATATTTTCCGTCGTTTGTAAAACGAGTTGTACCTTTTCACAACTCCGATAGCTTATTACGACGGATTACGAAAGCCCCAATTGTTGGAGCCTGAACTTTTGGCTTCGCGATCTGCGGCGTCAATCGAATCCGTTTAATTATGGTTGTAAGAAACGAGGCCCGGGATCAATTTCGTGGTGTTATTTTTTGAAATGATCGCGAGTATTAATGACAGTTATTGACATGCAGTGATTGCACGCTCGACGAAACTTTATTAGCTCGCGCCGAGGAAAAAGGAATTAAATTATGTAAAAGGTAAAGAAAAAAGGGGAAAAATGGAAGGGAAAAGATTCGCCACATTAAAGTATAAAGTTCATGTCTGCACATATAAGCTGCGTTTCGTGTAACCAATATTTTAAATATTACAATTACACGCTTTAGCTATCAGCGCCGAGAGTTAATTAAACCGTGCTCTTCTTGTTGCGTATATCGATAAAATGAGCGACATTGGCTGATTCAAAATCCGACAAGTCGTTCGTTCTTTTTCTCCGTGAAGTATTAAATTTGCGAAAGAAAAATAGTTTTCGGTTTGTCGCGCAATAATGTATTTTGTTACGCCATTGTACTTTTCTGTTTACGCTTTGATATTACATTTTGCATTTTGTTAAGCGCTTGTCCACTAGAAATTGGTCTGTGAAGCATATAATAATACATAACTGAAGAGTGAAACGTTTTAAGACAGGAAGATTCTTGTGTAATAACAGAGAAGCCTTAATTTCAGTTCGATGTTGCTTTGTTTAAACATACAAATTCCGTAAGTTTATCCATTTGTCATGTTGAAATCGCCCATTCATAATCAAGGCGTCATTAATATTTTTTAATGTTAAAAAAACATGTTAAAAGAATAAAGTATCGTAAAGTTTAAATATTCAAATTGCCGCCAAAACTTTGATATTGTTTGATAGACAGTGGTGATTCACAAAAATGAAAAATAACAAGAAAGATTGATTGTTTACCGAATCTCCTTCAATTACATGCACAAAAGGAAAAAGTTAGATCTTTTCTAAGACAAATTATTATTCAATAGATTCTGCAGAAATCTTCCACAATTTTGCAATATGACATCCTTTTAATGTTAAGTCCGTATATTTTGTTACCAATGATTCATAGGTGAATCGGTAAAATTTGCAATGCATTAATTAATTGCAAAAAATCATTAAATCGTGATTGTCGAAGTCAATGCAACGAGTTGAGCAACGTTGGCAAAGAAACTTAACTGAAAATTACTCAATTCATTATCTTTCAACCTGCAACTTAATCTGATCTATTTTTAGTTTATTTACTCGAACTTTTCTATAGGCGCGCTTACACGTGCCTCAAACGTCTTTGTTTTCACAAGTCGGCACCAAACGCTACATTCGCTCAACTTACGCACGCGCTATTAGCCAATGTTGCACAGTAACGACCTATTATAACGTTGGCGCGCGCGCCTTCGCCCCGCAATTTCGTGCTCGCCCCGGCCATTGACGTAAAACGTTTTTATTTGTAAATGACAAATTACGTTAAACGCAGGCGCTCCAAATGAGACCATTTTTCACAATCGCCCCGCACGGTCTGTCGGGCTTTTCGATTCGCCGGCGCGTCGAGACCTCGTAATTTATCGACCGTCGACGTTTTCGCGCGATTGACACTGCTAGTGGCCGAACGCGTGTACACGTCAAACCGTAGCCCCGTTTGCTCAAACACTTATCTGTCGATCGGCGTGCCTACTCAAAGGCAAATTGTTGGAATAAATTATGACGTATATGAATTGCGATATCTTTAACGAGCACACGTACGTATATCACAATCGGGTAAACGCGATCGCAATGCGTGGTTTCCAACTTTCACAGTTAAATTCCTTTTTCTTTCGTTTCCGCAGCAACACAACACTTTTATTGTGAAAAGGAGCATTTATTTTGAACACTCCAGCGTTTTGTATTGATTGAAACAATCAAGTTGAATATATCGAACATCGAGCAGAAGAACCCTCATTTCGAAATTGGCAACGACTCTTAAATTTTGGATTAAGGACCCCTACTTTTGAAAATTCCTTCATATCTTCTTGATTGTTAATGTGACAGTACCTGAGAATAAAAGTTTTTCTTTCCAGTTATCGGCATTAAATCAAGAAAACTGAAATTTTAAATCAACCAATTTATTTTGTCATACTTATAAAAACGTTGTATATAATTTAAAAAAAAAAAAATACTGTTGTTCAAATGCCAACAAAATAACTTTGGTTATGTTGAAAAAATATTTCTCGTCGAGAAGTAATTATATTCGTGTACTCGTTCGGGTTTCTTGTCACCATTAATTGAAAAATTATCAAGTTTAATTAAGATATTTTCGTCAGTACAAGTTGAACGTTGCAGTTATTGTATTAAACAAAACGAGATCGATCTTTCGTTTCCCAATTACTATACAAGTTGAAATGATGATCGGTGAAAAAGCAGGTAAAAACAAAGACTAAAAAGGGGGACGTAACGAGTAAAGTGTGCAAAAGTTTTGCGAAATCTCATCATCGTGATCTTGGAAAGAGACTGAGAAAATGGTCGCTAGATAAGAAGCGAGGACTCGGAGGTTTTAGGGCCTAAGGACAGTCGTTCCTAGAAATGTGCCCGGTTGGTAATCGCTCGCCGGCCGGTGTTCCGTTGCAAACTGCGAATCACAGTCGGCAGCGGTAACTGCCCGCGAGCCCGCAATTTCCGTAAATACACGCTGAAAAGCTATACCGTTGGTCGGGTCTCATTTCTCTGTCGACGATGAAGCGTCCACGAAAGAAAGGGCTCCGGCCGAGGTCGTCCCGGAACGCGACTTTCGAAATGCCTTTTCACGTCATTTAATTACGAGCCGCGGATTCGCGAGTCGCCGGACTTTTGTTCCCCTGGCTTCGGGATCGCGTGCTCGCGAGGGATCGGGCGTGAGCCATATTTCAAATAAGAATATTGCGTGAGCGGCCGTAAGTTGTGGCATTCGTGCATAGGCAGATGGATGCCGCCGAGTTACCACCGATGAGCGTGCATGTTTCCAACTGTTTACACTTTAATGCCACGTCCGAAAGATTCATTACAACCCCGCTCAATTTATTGCTTATTAATTATTGCCGAGAACTTTTATCTTTAGCGGATAAACAGTCGTTGCTTATAAATTTGGCTAAAAACGGATAGACCGTTCCGACCCAAGCGACATTTTACAGCGGGTGAAATAAAGGACAACCTGCTCAGATAGTCCATGTCAAATCAATTTATTTAATACTAAATCGCCAGTTATAGTAAATTATTACATTTTATTTTTCACATCTAATTGTAAGTTGGACCTTCCTTCCACTTTACATAAAACCCCAATTCTTAAATTGGGAATATAAAAACCAACTTAACAATAGAGAAAGAATGAGTTTTTTTTTTCATTGCCAATTTTAGTAGATATTCTTCCCAGCTATCGACATTTAGTAAATGTAAACAAATCGTTTGATGTATCACAATAATGGTAACAACATACTACTAGTGACTTTTATTTATGAATTGAGACAAACACTAGCTAGAATGCATAGTACTGTTGAACTTCGAAGCGAATGCGTAAAGACACCGGCATCGATATTTCTTCGCGTGTAATGTCAGTTATGCCACTTTCAGGTCAGATCGCGTGCGCCGCACACCGACTAATGGTCGCAATGTCTTGTAACCTTTTAGCCCGAGTGTGGAACGTTGGCGTGGTGGACACTGCTTCGGCGGAACCAGTTTTACTTGAAAAATGAAAATTGGCAGTAAAGCAGAAATAAATAACAGCTTCGAATTTCAGGCAGATCTAAGTTATTGTGCCTCGTAATTGTAAATGAACGAAGCATGTCGCAAGGTAAAAAAATCGTGAGCAATGCTTCTGTTAATGTGACAAAAGAGTTAATGCAATAATTAAGCAGAAAATATAAAACTGCAAAATCAACGTGATATACGTTTGCGAGAATTGCATTTTATGTTATATTATAGTAAAAAATTAAACGCCAAGTATTTTTGGCCAGGTCAGCATACTTTTATTCGGAAAAGGAATAATTTATTTCCTTCTATAATTTATTCCTGGAAACAAATGAACTCATTTTGAAAAATTGTAGAAGTATGGAAAAATCAAATAATGGAAATACTGTAATTATCTTTAACTTCGTCGAGATCGTTTGCGTGGAACGTGGCACCTGTTGACTTTCAATGCCAAATAGACGATTCTTATTTTGCATTCCCGATAGACACGGATAAGGAATTCTTGGTGTAACCGCTGACTCGAGCAGAGGTCTTAGTGGCACCTCATTAGTCGAAATCAGCCGGTAGGTAGCAATGTTTTGCATCACTGATACTATACATTGCTATACACAAACTGCCTTCAACCCGCCGCCAGCATGATTTTCTACAAAAACCAGTCAATGAAATCGGAGTTATTTATTCGGTGTCGCTAATTGTTAAGACTACTAAACGATTTCAAAAGCTATATGAATGACCGTGTAAACTGAAGCAAATACAATCAAAAGTTTGTGTTAGTGGCAACTAAACGTGGCGAGACGGTTGACAATCCGAAGGAGTCGTTAATCCGAACTGCTTTGGCAAGGAAACGATAATTGATACGAAACAGACAAAGTTTCTGTTGGAACAGCTGACCTACCTACGCGACGATTAGTCTGAATTTATACGCATTTGCAGCTAGTAACTTGTTTACTGACGGAGTCGGGAACGTTAGCCCACTTTTTTGTGGGTGTGTTACGCGTTTCGTTCGAAGCGTGCACCTTCTTTCAAGCCTATTAAATTATATTAACGCTAATAACGTATGGTGTATCAATTTCTTTCTTTTACAGCATAATCACGGCTATACGTTTAACTATTTAGATTATTCTTCGTTACTTTTTATTTAATATTAAGATAAATAATACATTAATAATAAAAAGCAAGGAATTATTTTAAACCTTAATGCTAACTGAAATTCATTGGAGCAACTTGATCAGTGCACTGCATTATTTTGAAATACTCCGTATGGCCCTATTTCAGGCAACTTTCACTGAAAAAATTGTTGTTTTTCATCGACGAAAACGTCGCGATGACTCAGTTGCGAAAAGATAAGTCCGGCAAGAAAAGCTGAGATGATACGTGGGATCGTCCTTGCGTTGGCTCCCGCGGTTCCCATTGTTCGCTCCCTGCGTGAATTCACTGTTCATAGTGCCGGCGCAGACCAACGAAAGTGGTTTACTTACGGCTCACAACTTGGCTGGAAATAAACAAGACCCGTGTTATGTTAACCTACAATGAAAGCAAATTATGACGTTATTATTAACGTTTTTTGCCGGCGTCAAATGCACGTCGCGAGATCAGTTATTATGACGTGTGTCATGGCGTTTACGAACGTTGTGTTGCTCGTTGTGTAATTTGTCCGCTGAGATTCAGATATAATTAAAAACAAAAATACACGAGTACACCGACAAAATTTTATTTTAAATAATGGCTTAAAACTTGTTGTCCCCACGTTGTAATCCAAGTTACGGTAATAACTAACGATAGTAAAGTCACGTTGTAATTTTTAACCTATAGTGTTTCCGAATTGACAACTTTTGTCGCAGAACGCCATCACATAAACTGGGTGACCTGAGTTTTGGTGACGACTTTTAAATAAAGTGAATACGTTCATTCTCTAATTATGTATTGATAGCAGGATTACAATTTATTATCTTACACACTTCGGGAGCGGACGGTAAAGTGAAACTTACCGCCCTAGGACCGTAAGTTCCACTTTACCGTCCGCTCCCTCGGTCCGTAAAATAGCGTACGTGCCTCGGGCGCCGTGGCGCCCTCAGCAATAATATACTATTACTTACAGTATAAAAACGAGCAACGATATAAAATAAATACAATGAGTATTACATCCATACATATAGTATGGTTTTCTCGGTAAATGTAAAACAAAGAACATCGAACATTCTTATTGTCAAACTATTCGTAATCATTTTTATATAATTTTCTGCGTTAAACATTAAAAGAAGATCGTAAAGGATTTAAAAACGCTTTTTGCCTGCCTTTATTAGCCGATTTTATCCTCGAATGGATCATTCGTATTCGTGATGAGACTGAAATTCGACGATCTTTTTGTATTATTTTGCAATACATTTTTCAATTGCGAAGAAAAATAATACAGATAAATTTGCCGATCACGCTTGTATCTGTGTATATTTATTTCATTTCCTATACACAATGGAATCGTGCACTGTGCGACAAAAAGTGGCATAGATATATTATAAGGAAGTCCTTGATGCTAAGTTTTTATGTACTATCTTTGGTGACTTCTAGATGCATAAGCTCGATGGAATTGTTACACATGTAATACCGTGAGGAAAATGTTTAAATTTGTTTGTTTTAAAATTATTCTTGCATTTTGTTTTTAGGTTGCCATGTCGTGCGTATCAAATAAACGTATCAAAAATTAACTTATCAATAAGTATTTTATGCAAAATATTGTCCTTAAAATAAAATATTTTACATCAGATTGAAGATATGAGAGAGAAAAAACTTGAGTATCGGTATCGCAAGAGTCTTTCGCAATGTTCGATATGTCATCCTCTTGAGGCAAACGGATAATAAACAGCTGAATCGGATTACCCGTGTTTCCACCGCGGATAAAAATTTCATCAATCGGAAAAAACGATGGCACGCATATGCAATGAAAAAGAAAAATAGTTGTGTCAATTCTAATCAGTAGGTGCGTGATTATGAAAAGTTATGAAATGATATTCTTGCAGAAGGGTTTGCTCCGTTAATAATACATAATTCACACGATTGCGTGTATTTACTCAACGCACGTCGTACATTTTGAACGGAAAGACGCGCATAGCGCGCGCAATTATAATCATATCGCGAGCATTATCGCGCGACATCGATTTCGCAAATATTCCCAGGAAGAGACGCAATCGCTTCGGAGACGTTTCGTAAACCGCGAAGGATAAGTCGGCGCGCTCGTAGAGGCGCCGAGAAAGAGGGTAAGAAATGCGCGGCGAATGAAGAGAGAAAAAAATGGAGAGCTGCTTATAAAGTTCACATGAATTGGAATCGCAGATGGGCTAATCGTTTCATCGCTAAAATTATTTCCACACAAAACATTAACGACGAATCATTTCAATGACGACTTTTCCCAAGTTGTTAAAATGTTTATTAGGCACGTCATTGTCATGTAAATCAAGCTTGGGCTGGACTCGAGTGAAAATTTATTTTGTTTCTTAAGAAAAATGAAATACGTTTTTTATGAGAATATTCAAGTCGGACGGTCGCCGTTAATGAGTTCTTATCGGAAAGTATTGTTGGATTTGCCACTAGTAACTTGAAATGAAATTAAGATTTCGCTGATTAGATTCTTGATGATTAACATTTTAATAATCAATAATTGTCTATGTTAACTATCTCGTACCAGAAGTTGTTCCTGAGTTTTGATACGCAAACAACATGAATATTGTTGAACACTACAAACACACGTTTTGAGATTCTTATCGTACTAAAGGTATCGAAAGTGTCTCAATTCGTTACAATTAAAATGTTTTCAGTGTCTCAATCATCAAAAATATTTGAAAATGAGACACGTACAATTATTAAATGTATTATAAAAGATGTAGCAATTCAATATTATGTCTGATATTCGATATGACGTAATTTATTTCGTTTGGAGAGGGAGAAATACTAGTAAAGAAAACCGTGTTGACGAATTTAGTGGCAAAGAAAGGGAGTTGAGGGAAAAGAGTGGGAGATCAGACATAGGCTGGCGCGTTATGTAGCGAAAGTGTAGATAACACGGTCGCCACCGTAGCACGACTATCCGTTATACGTATATTGTAGAGCGCGTGCTGTCGCCTCCACTTGTGTATATAATTGCATTATAGCCAGACTACGAATGGCGGACGCACGGATGACGCCCATATATTACATACATCAGTCAACAAAAGAATGTGACTTGTAACTCAGCGCTTTAATCTCAGCATTATCATTCTATTTTTCATTGGTTGCAACACTTTTTCACCTTTTTTTCAGTATGTTAAATACGTGATAATCATTTTCTTTTATTTCATTATATTCAACTTTAACGTTTATTTATTATATTTAATTTTCATTCGGCTTATTTGTTATTTCGGCTCAAGTCTTCACCCTCTTTATTTATAAATATGCGAACGTATTTATGCTCGTTCCCTCCTTTTAGCTCACATGTAAATAACTTGAGTTTCATTGGGAAATTAAAATTTAAAAATTTAATATATTATTTGACGAGAAAAAAGTTAGTTTTAAGTTGGTAACTCAAATGGCTACTAACGCCAATTTGTTTTTATTCCGAGTTAAATGTGACATTTTTCTTAATCAAGAAAATAAAATATGTTGACTTCACGAGTGAAAGGCGAATGATATTAACATATGTATATTTATAATGAGAATTATACAAATAACTTTATTATTTGTTATAACATTGACGTTAAAAGATATTGAATTATTTTATAATCAGTAAGACACATTTTAATATATATTTTTTATGTTTCAGGTAAGTTTCATTGTAAATCTGGCGACTTTCAACAAATACGTGAGTTTTATTTTAAAATACTATGATTCTGAAATATTTTTCATTAATTTTTATATACATGTATATACTTTATATACATGTATAAACTACATGCATGTAGTTGAACTTTATAACCTAGAAACAAAAGTTGGCCAAAAAAATTATCCCATGGTCCAACAACAATAATGAAATATATATACAGTACTCGACATGGGCGAAAATGATCAATTTTTCACTCTACAGCACGATGATATACTATTACTTTGATTTCGATTAACATTATAATGTTTTTACCAAGTTATCCATATCTTGAAAGAATAAGTTAAACAAGTCTAAACTTTAAATACCCTCGAATGGAATCGCGAAAATCTTACCAACATTCTATGCTAATTAATCAATCGAAATCTTGTACGATTACAAGCCTTTTAATTTAAAACTTTAGTTGAATTATTTTAGTGAAAATTTAAGAAATTGATTGATAGGGCTCTAATACGGTCGTAACGCTGTGCCCTGATCAAAAAAGATTGTTCTTTTGATGCCTAATCAGTAAAGTTTTCCTTCTCAGTACCATATGGGGACCAATTCAGCGAAAAATTTAATTTCGAAGCGCAAATAAATATGTATTTTAATTGCAAATCAATGCTATCATCAAAGAGCCATCAGGCGCAACGTTTGGCGTGGCAAACGTATAAACGTAACATGAGTAATATCTCCATTTCGGCACACCGAAGCCGCCCATTAAGATCTCTATTGTCAGAAGGCGGCGTTTGACAGGAAAACGACTGGTTTATGTCACGCGAAATAATTGAAAAAAATACGACGATATGGTGAGATTTTAACGCGATAGCCAACGCAGTGATACAAAGTCGAACAAAAAGTCAACGCGGGAATTGTGCGAGCGTAAGTATGGCAAGCTTGGGAACTTAACGCGGGGCTCGTCCTTGACCGGGTCTATCGTGTGACCGATCTCCGCGCATCACAATGCCGGTCCCCCGTTCCCCGATTCCCCAATGCTCCCTCTGACTTGGCGTCGCTTTGCTAATTTTGCGTCTCGTTTACCACAACTCGTAGAATAACGTGAAACAACCGTGCGCGCGGTGCAACATTCACAAGTTAATAGTTCCTAAGCAGAAATCAATTATTAACCTGAAAAAGGAAGACGGGACGCGTGTAGGGTCAACGTAGAACGACGGATCACAAACTTGTGAAATTTATCGGAAGCTGATTTGATGACCTTTCTTTATTGGCAATTCTGGATGCATGTCAAATCTTCGTAAAATTGACATATGCACATAAGCGAACATATTTCAAGACGATTCGTTTCAAATCTACGTTCTCTTTTCGTCTAATACAATAGCTGATGATGAATAAAATTATTACGACATCGCTTATTCTGTTTGTTAAAGAAGAATTAAAAATTGACCATAAAATTATAATGGGGAAATAGGAGGTACGCAATCTTTGTACTGTTTTCAAGTTTTTCGCACGTTTTACATTACTTTCGTAATTATAAATAGCAAAGTTATTTGAAAATGCACACTTAACTGTTTTGACTTCAATTATCACTTTCATAATGATCTAATTATAATTTATCATTGAATTAGTAGAACCTCTAATTTACGCCATGAAAACGTAATAAAGACTAAAACAGTTATACTATTGCGAAACGTTTTATATGTTATCTAACTTTGGTTTAAAAAAATCTTCTACCTATTAATCATTACCATTTTTCGTATAACAAGTGAAGACAAAATTTCATTTTCAAAGTGAGATATTGTTTGGGAAGAATTTTAAAAATCATTGCGAAACGTCAGAAGCAACGTAACTTGTAGGTAATTTGATAAACAAAACTAAATGAGAGAAGCGAGTAAGCGAAACGGTCTTACGTTAAACCATAT